>JBAIAC010000004.1:139445000-139470000 GCA_037349315.1 Chelydra serpentina
AGGGAGAAAAAGAGTTAATAAATTTATTTTAAAAAGTATACCTGGGTTGGATCACTTTTTTTTTCCATTCAGCCACCACTGAGGGCTAATTTTAGTATTGAGGTATATTTAGTGAAATTATGTTCATGACAATTAAAAACTAAAACTTGGCTAAAGCCAAGCATATTGTCTACCCCAAATAAATCTCTAATTTCAGTCTTACCAGACATATTGATGCTACTCTGGCACAAGCCTATGCATTTAAATTGGGCCATTGTCAACAGTGATCTTGGCAATTAATTGACCTTTAACTAATAGCTATTAGTAGTAAATAGGCCCAATAGTCAGTGATGGGATGTTAGAAGTTACTACAGGTAACTTTTTCCCGGGTGTCTGGCTGGTGAGTCTTGCCCACATGCTCAGGGTTCAGCTGATTGCCATATTTGGGGTCGGGAAGGAATTTTCCTCCAGGGTAGATTGGCAGAGGCCCTGGACGTTTTTCGCCTTCCTCTGCAGCATGGCGCACGGGTCACTTGCTGGAGGATTCTCTGCATCTTGAAGTCTTTAAACCATGATTTCAGGATGTCAATAGATGAGAGGATTATTCCAGAAGTCGGTGGGTGAGATTCTGTGGCCTGCATTGTGCTGGAGGTCAGACTAGATGATCATAATGGTCCCTTCTGACCTTAAAGTCTGAGTGAGCTTATTAGAATTTACAACAGAGGAGTAAAAGGGAAGGGCAGAGTCAGCAGCTACTCAACAAGAATTTATTAGATCCATGCCCCAGAAACTAACTCTTGAAATAGCAGATTTTGTCAACTATCATGCAGTTTCTGGTCTTCTTTTTTTTGAGGAAATAATATTGAGCAGGTTGGGGTAATACAGCCCTGACACTATCTGGAGTTTTCGGAGTTCTTTTACCCTTGACAGCATCGTTTCAGACCCGAGTGTGGGTCTCTCTGATTGAACTCTTGATGATGAACAAAACTCAAGTGTTCACACTGAATCGCTTACATCCATCAACTTCCTTCAATACCATTGACCATGAGGCGAGGCTGCAGAACTTTGACCAGAGCTGCTTTAGAGTGCATCCATTAATGTATTGGTAGCCCCATTTGGTGGAATTGGGTAATTGCTTTTCTGCCTTGAGGCCTTTCTCATGAAGAGGTATCATAGGTCCGTCCTGCTTTGTTGTCCCCCTTCTGATGATTGTCACACATTCTGGCATTCATTGTCAGACTTTTAGCTTTCCAAGTGTTTTGCTAAGACTGGGGGATTGATGGCTATTTGATGGAAGTTATACGATGGAAGTGATGTTGGTGGCTTGATGAAAGCAACTGCAGGGATTGGCAGAAGCTCTGTTAAGCCACCTTCACTGAAGAGATCATGTGCATTTGGTTACCAAGGTTCACAATATAGGATTTATCTTGGATCCTCAGCTGCTTCTGGATGTCCACATATCAGCAATAGTCAAGAGTGCTTTTCTCCATTTTCATCTGGATTAGAAATTGTGGCATTCCTTTGCAGACCTTACACATTATCCATGCTTTTGTCACCTTGTCTGGATTACTTGGGTTATATTTGAAGACTATCAGACATTTCAGCTAGTGCAGAATGTGGAGGCCTATCTGGATATGGAGGCGGGAAGAAACACAGGCCTTTCCTTTTCTTTATGAAAACCACTTCTCTCCCCTTACTCTGGCAAGCATATATGGGCCCAAGCATATAGCAGCAGCAGCAGTGAAAGGCCAAGAAAGGGATATTTTTTATTTTATTTTTAGATTTAATTCCATGCTAAAGAACACCTCTCTAAAATTTTGAACACCCTTGACACAAATTTTAAAATGTGTCACACTCTCCTCTGTGCATCCAAAGAGTACATATCTCATGGAAAGGAGCACTCCTCTGAACGGTAGAAATCTTTGGACTTGGATGTCTCCCTTCCCGCCTCTAAGGAATGAACCAAAAGAGTAGCAAAGCAGGAATCAAGTCAATGCTGCTTCAGATTCCTTAAAGCATCAGGCCACCTTAAGCTCAGTCTCTCTTACTTTCCCCTATAGTCAAACCCCCAAAATATTCATCTAAATACTTTGTCTCACTGGGAGAACAATTGGGCATGCCTTATCCCTTGGGAGGGAAGGTGTTTGGGGAGAGTGTTACCCCACTCCTGACAAAAAGTGGCCTAATCATAACTCTCTTAAAGCCAGCCTCGTCTTGCTCAAGAAAGACCCAGAGACGACATTGGACAGTCAACTTGCACATCTGTTTCCAAATCCCCTTCCCTCCGGGACACAGTAGAGAAAAATTTCAGAGTGGTAGCGAGTTAGTCTGTATCAGCAAAAACAACAAGGAATACTTGTGGCACCTTGGAGACTAACATATTTATTTGGGCATAAGCTTTCATGGGCTAAAACCCACTTAATCAGATGCATGTAGTGGAAAATACAGTAGGAAGATATATATATAGAGAGAGAGAACATGAAAAGATGGGAGTTGCCTTACCAAGTGGGGGGTTGAGACAATTCAATTAAAGTGGGCTATTAACAGTGTCCCTTGAATAGATATGTGGACACCGTCATAGGACCTAACCACATCAGCAACATCATCAGGGGCTCGTTCACCTACACATCTACCAATTTGATATATGCCATCATGTGCCAGCAATGCCCCTCTGCCATGTACATTGGCCAAACTGGACAGTCTCTACACAAAAGAATAAATGGACACAAATCAGATGTCAAGAATTATAACATTCAAAAACCAGTCGGAGAACACTTCAACTTCCCTGGTCACTCAATAACAGACTTAAAAGTGGCAATTCTTCAACAAAAAAACTTCAAAAACAGATTCCAACAAGAAACTGCAGAACTGGAATTAATTGCAAACTGGACACCATCAAATTAGGTCTGAATAGAGACTGGGAGTGGATGAGTCGCTGCAAGAACTAAAAACTAACTTCCCCATTCTAATTCCCCTCCACCACTGTTACTCAGACCTTCTTGTCAACTGTTTGAAATGAGCCACCCTGATTACCACTACAAAAGTGATTTTTTTGTCCTGTTGATAATAGCCCATTTTAACTGAATTGTCTCAACCCCCCACTTGGTAAGGCAACTCCCTTCCTTTCATGTACTGTTATATATATCTTCATACTGTATTTTCCACTCCATGCATCTGATGAAGTGGGTTTTACCCCACAAAAACTTACGCCCACATAAATTTGTTGGTCTCTAAGGTGCCACAAGTATTCCTCGTTGTTTTCAGTCTGAGTGCGCCCCTTTGGTACTGTTGGTTCCACCTGTGATCAGGGATCCAGCTTTCTCTTCTGATGCATCAGAGGTTCCACAGGAGTGTCTGTGGCTCCAGGGATGCCTTTCCTTGGTCTGAAGCTCTAGAAGATCAGGGTTCTGATCTCCAACTACACACATTTGGCCAAGGGACAGATTGTATCCAATGCCATGGAGTGTCCCTCCATTTCTGGATCCATCTTATCTGCAATATTGGGACCATCGGAGGCCTACCCCACACAACCATGATCGGTGCATAAGTCTAACTTGCCATTGCTCAGCCATATACAACCAGCCCTGTCAGAGTATTCGGAAGAGGAAGATGTGCCCATTCCAACGGTTCTCGGAGCAACCTCATCATCATCACTGGGTGAGGTGGCCACTCCATCTTCTCCATCTCTGCCGGAGAACTTTAAACAATACCAAGAGATCATGCACAGGGTAGCAGCAGAGCTACAAATCCAGCTGGAGAAAGTTCAGGAGCCTCAGCACAGCTTACTAGACATTCTGCAGCCCTCCAGTCTCAGTGGAGTGGCCCTCCCCATCAACGAGGCCATCATGGCCCCAGCAAAGGCAGTTTGGCACACCCCTAAAAAGCGCTACTTTGTCCCATTCAAGGGGGGAGATTTCTTGTTCTCTCACCCTCTACCAAACTCCCTGTTAGTGCAGGCAGCTATAGAATGCTCCAAGCAATAGTACCCATGGGTTATTCCCTCTGATAAGAGATAGAACAGTCTCTGATTTCTGGGAAGAAGGTTTTCTCTTCCACTGCCCTCCAGTTCAGGGTCTCTAATTACCAGGCCCTTTTGGCTAAATATGATGTCAATTATGCTTGGTTTCTAGAGTTTAAGGACAAACTCCCTGAGGAGATTAGAGCCTGGTTCAAAGCCTTTGTGGATGAGGGAAGATTGATGGCCAAAACTTCCCTCCAAGCCATGGTGGACATGACTGGATAATGCATCAAGATGGATGGCTATGGCCATTGTCATATGGAGAGGCTCATGGTTGCAATCTTGAGATTTCACTAAAGACGTCCAGAGTACCATCCAAGATCTGCCCTTCACTACTATCAACCTATTCCATGAGAAAACGAATGATTCTCTCCGCTCCCTCAAATATTCAAGAACAATGCATCACTCGTTAGGCATTTATACCCCTGTCCCCAAGAGGAAGCATCATATAGACAGTGATATAGGGTAAAATCTCCTCCTCAGCTCTTTTATCAGCAAAGTCCTCAGCAGCCACCAGGCAAGAGACAGAGGATGTATAGACCCAAGAACTCAGCCTGTGCAACATCCACTGCCACTTTGTACTCGAACCCCCAGGCGAAGAGTTTCTTTTGACAGAACTGTTGAGACCCACATCCCTTACTGATACGTCTTGAGTCCCCTATTCATATGTTTGATGCCACATTGCCCAATTTGTCAAAAGCTTGAGGGCCCTAACTACTTACAAATGAATACTAGAGGTTATTCTTCAAGTAGATACAGCTGTGTATTCCACTTTAGGTATGTGCAGTGCACTAGCGCTGGAGAATTTTGCCTAGAAGTACCCATGGAGGGAAGGCGCTCATGCCTTGTGTCCCTAGCCTCTCCCCTGGCTACGTGGTGCTGCCCTATATAGCCACAGGGCAGGCTACGGCCACAAGGCAAGAGCACCTTCCCTCCACGGGTACTGTTATGGAGCAGCAACACCCCAATGCCACTCAGTTCCTTCTTACTGTCTGGGGCTGGAGTCTAAGCTCTCTGTAGTCTTAACCTCACATTCTCTCACTAGTTTAGCGAGGGGGTTTCTAATTATATGTGTTTAGTAGTACCTTTAGTGTTAGTTGGATTAGAGCTAGTTGTGTTTAGTTAAATATTCCCATGTGATTATCTCATTAAACATTGTCCGTCTTGTGGCGAAGCAATCCCTACATGTGGTGCTTTTGTGCTTGGGTGAGGCACATATCAGGGAGTGATGTTAGATCTGTAAATTATTCATGAATTGGACTCAAATGGCTAGGGACCTTTACCTAAAACAGCACCTGCTCAGACAGACCATGTGGCCTGCTTCGGCACCAAGGCTCTCGATGGATTGGAGTTCACCTTCGATTTCTGAGAGTGCTGCCACCTTGTGCTCTGGAGCAGGTATCTCTCTGTAGAAACGGAGGAGCCGTTCCCTGGTAAGTGCTCATTTTCCAACCTACTTGCAGTGTCGATTCAGTCTCCTATATCCCTTCCTCTCCATCCTGACCTGCTCATGCAGAATCACCATCACACTCTGCATCCTGTGCTCAGCTCTCTGCATCTTATGGTGTGGATGCTTCATGGGTGAATGAGGAGGAAGAACAATATTCAGCAGCTGTTCATTAGGTCCTACTCAGTAGTAGAAAACCCTCAACCAGGATGGCCTTTTCAGCAAAATGGAAGAGTATTTCAATGTCATTGGCCCATGGAGTTCAGCCAATGCTGGCTAGTGTCCAAGACATCTTTATTTGCTGCATCTTCAGTCGTTGGGCCTTATGCTTAGTTCATTGAGGGTGCACCTAGTGGCGATCTCAGCCTACCATCCATTCATGGAAGATCAGTGTTTTTCAGTGCCATGGTGGTGAGATTCTTGAAAGGAATCTTTAGTCTCCATTCGCGGATGCAGGAACCAGTTCTCTTGGGGGACCTTAACACAGTCTACTGGCTTTAATGGGACTTCCATTCGAGCCTCTGGCATCCTACCACTTTCCTCTCTTACGTCAAAAAATGGCATTCCTCGTGACGTTAACATCTGCAAGGGGAATGTGAGAGTTGCAGGCTTTGATGGCAGAACCTCATTACACGCAATTCTCCAAAGACAAAGTAACGGCGGCATCTACTTGAAGAAGAAGAAGAAGAAGAAATGGTTACTTACTGTAACTGTGGTTCATCAAGATGTGATTGTGACGGGTTGGTATCACAGAAACCCTCTTGGAGCTTCCACCTGGTGTGCCAAGGCTACTTCTGCCCCTGCTTCCCTGCCTTTTCCAGCTTGGGACTCCAGAATCCTGTCTGTTTTGAGCCAGATCAGCTGATCTGCTGCAAACACAGACCCAGGTCCGAACCACATCCCCTAACAGCTGTAGGGCTCCTGGAAGCAGCTCAGGACGTGCACTTGCCTTTGACACTCAGGTGCCCAACTCCCAATGGGGTTCAAACCCTGAATAAATCCGTTTTACCCTGTATAAAGCTTATACAGGGTAAACTCATAAATAGTTCACCTTCTATTTCAAAGATAGAAAGATATGCACAGCTGTTTGCCCCCCCCCTCCCCCCCCCCAGGTACTAACACATACTCCAGGTAACTTAATAAGTAAGAAGTGATTTTAATAAGTACAGAAAGTAGGATTCAAGTGATTCCAAGTAGTGACAGACAGAACAAAGTGAATTACTAAGTAAAATCAAATAAAACACGCACGTCTATGTCTAATCAAACTCAACACAGATAAAACCTCACCAGTTCCAGTCTCTTTCTTTTACAGGCTGTAGAACTCCTAGCCTGGGTCCAGCAATCGCTCACACCCCCTATTGTCTTTGTCCTTTGTTCAGTCTCTTTCAGGTATGTCCAGGGGGAGGGGTGTGGAGAGCCTCTCTCTTTAGCCAGCTGAAGACAAAATGGAGGGGTCTTCCAAGGGTTTAAATAGACTTTTCCCCACTCCCTGTGTAGCATCATGTTACCCTGGAGTTTTGGGATCACATGGGCAAGTCACATGTCCATGCACCCTAACCAGTCCAGCCAGTCGCATTCCTGGCCAAGCTCAGATGTTGTTTGGGGTCTGCCACTTCTTTTGTCTGTTAAGTGCTTGCACTTAACTTGCACATTCTTTACCAAGGCTATGTATAAAACCAGCAAATATAACACCAATATTCATAACTTCAACTACAACAATGATACATGCATACAAACAGGGGGAATAGATTCAGTAGATCATAACTTTTACAGAGATATGTTACATGTGACATGTAACATAAAACATATTCCAGTTACATCATATATACATTTATAAGCATCTCCTCATAAAGTTTCATTGGGGACACCGTCACAGTGATGCAGACATGTATTCCACAATCCACCCTATGTCCCCTCTCTATCAGAGTCTAGTCTTCACATGTTTGGTGTGAAAGACCTGAGGAAGGTCGAGACGGTGCCATCTGATATAGCCAGGGGAGGAGCTATGGCCAAGAGGCATGAGTGCTGCCCCTCTACTGGTACTGCTAGGCAAAATTTTCTGGCTTCGGTGCACTGGGCGTGCACACACCTAACTGGAATACATGCGTACATCGCATCTCAAAGAACCACATTTACCGCAAGTAACCGTTTCTTATCCATGGCGGCTATCTAATAATGTTTCTGACAGCTCCTACCCACAAACCCCCTTCCCAGTTCCTCTTAAGGGACCACTCTAACAACAAGATTTTTATGACAGGAGGTGAACTTCCTGCTTCTCAGGAGAGCAATAGAAAGGGTTCCACCATGGGAAGGGATTCTATTCCCCTTACTTAGAGATCCCCAAGAAAAATGGAGGATGATTCTCAATCTATGTCAGTTAAACAGACTTATCCAAACATTAAAATTCTGCATGACATCTTTGACGTCAATAATTCCCTTGTTAGAGGAGAACACATGGTTCATGGCTCTCAACATTAAAGATGCATATTTTCATATAGAAATCCATCCAACTCACAGGTTCCTCTTCTACAAAGACCCTTAACAATTCAGAGTCCTCCCCTTCAGCCAGGCCACTGCACCAGTGACTTTACCAAAAAATTCAGTGGTCGCTGCTTGGATGAGAAGAGAAAGATTTACAGTTTTCCCAGACCTTGACAAATGGCTTCTTACAAACAATTCCTACAAGGAGGTCCACAGGGCAACCTGTGTTCTGCTCAGCCTTTTATCTTCCCTAGGTGACTCTGGGTCAATTACAAAAAATCCACTTTGACCCCCACAAGATGAATAGACTTCTAGGGTCGATGTTAGACTCAACTACAGCTGGAGCATAACTCCCTCCCAAAAGAGTTCAGGCCATGAGCACTCTTATGCTCCAGGTCCTTATCAGACCCAGGACGTCAATCAGAAATTTCATTTCCCTCTTTGTCCATTTGGCTTCCTGCACATGACACTTTTTCTCCAGGGTTCATCTACAATGCCTACAAGCCCGGCTTCTCTTGGTGTATTCACCAAAGAAGGGCAACATAAATTACCGTTACAATTCCACCCAAGGTATTAGGCTCTCTTGTCTGATGGACAAAACTGAAGAAGGTTCAGATAGGGATCCTCTTCCTCACACTGACACCCAAGGCAACCATCGTTACCGATGTCTCCCTCGTGATTGCACACATGGGCAATCATGTGGCACAAGGTGTCTGAACCCTCCATGAGTCCAGAATGCATATCAACCTACTAGAACTCAGGTCCATTGGGCCTGCAGTGCTTTCTCCGTGCCTAGAGGCAATCATTCTCTGGAATTGGTGCATCAAAACATCACATAAACCTATCAGCAGCATACTTTCAGGTGAGCTGCCAAGTGTCAATGCTTAGAACTCTTACCTTGACTGAAAAGCACTCCCTGAATGGAAGTTCTACCTAAGATACAGGTGCCAGCAGGCTCTTAATGAGACAGCATTTGGGCACCAGACAAAAATGTGCATAGGACTGCCTCTGAATTCTGGGTGGACATGGCCTAATCTAGGCAGCTTCAGGATTTACTCATTTATTATAGATTTTTCTATGGTGCTCATCACCATAACATCTTAGTGTTCACATACTGTTGCACCTCTGAGATGTGAAGTACTATTTTTACAGAGCAGGATCTGAGACACAGAAAGACAGGGACTTCTCCAAAGTCACACAGAAAGTCTGTTGTATAGTTGGAAATAGAACCAGATCTTAAGTCCTAGTCCAGTGATTAAATATGACACTTTCCTTTTTCTTTTTAAAGGTTTGTTTTATGAAAAGATTAGGTGAGACAATGTCTTATGATGAGAAGAGAATAACGTCCCATCCTCCTTGTCCAGGTTCAGCAAAGCTCATCTCTGTGCCAGATATTTATATTAATCCTAACCAGTTCTCAAACATTTTACCTTTTAAGCCCTTCAAACTCCTACAGTAAGTAAGTATCTGTCTTTTCTTTATGATGAAATGATGGCTTTCCCGTGACAGTTAGTTGGATATCCAAATTGTGACTCTTTCAGTCAGAGATCAGTATTGCATAGGTCACCAAGACAAGAGTGTACTGTGCTGCACCTGATATCATCCTGAAAACAAATTTTGAATTTCACAAGCAACAAGACATTCCGCTCTTTTAACAACCAATATCTGAGTAGGTACTGCATAAGTTATGTATTAAAAAGGCAGTGAGTTTTATCTTGCTAGAAATTTAGAAATCAAGACATGGTTTGTCACTTATCTTCATTGTGGAAGTAGTAAGACTTAATCAACCGAAAAAATTTGTACGAGGAAATCTTCATAATTTTACAAATAGAATTTTTACAGCTGACTTTTTATGATAGAAATGTGTCCTACACAATAGCAGACAAATACTTTCCTTTAATGGGGGAAACCTTGGTCGTCAGTACACTTCGTTTATATGGTTTTGTTTGGATTTTATTTCCCACTCTTTTATCTATGGATCCCTAATTAGAATTGCTGGCTATGTACTAGTAAGAGAAGAATTTTATTTATCATCTCATAATTTCCTTTCTCTAATGATAGCATGTCTAGGAGTATCAGTCAGTGGGGATTCCATGCAGTTCTCTAATATGAGAAAGCAGTTTTCAGGCTGAATAACCGGGGGAACCAAAAACACGGTAACTTCACCTCTTATGTCAAATGGCCAGTTAATGTCTTTCAAAGCTGTAATTACTAGAGATATGATCATTAACATGAATAAACCATAACTATGTACATGTGACCATCCCACTCTGAGCAAAGATGAATATGAACAAAAAAAAACCAAAATGAAAATGAGTAGAGTACCTGTTGAAGATTGTAGTGGTCAATTTGAGGGTCTAGCCACAAAAAATCATAGTGGACACTTCTCTTTATTTTTAATTGTGCCAGATGGGTAGTCTGAATCAAAGCCATCAGAAAATCTCCCTTTCACTCATGATTCAGATCTGCAAATGATCTCAAGTGTCCAGAGCAGAAAAGCTAAAGTACAAAAACCAGTAAGAAAACTATATGGCTTGTGATTGTTAATGAGATACAGAACCTTCCATTTACCCCTTCTTGCTCATGCTGTCCAAGTAAGGGTTGAGTTATGTCAGTAGGGAATTGTGAGGAAAGTTGTACTGTAGCTGGTTGCTTGTTCATGGCTGTAAGCCTTTCTGGCCTACATTTTCAGAAAATGGTGCACATGCAATTGTGCAGTTCATTTGTATGCAGAGAAAACGTTTTCATCATATAACTGCTCATTCGTGCATGCAGTTACTGCTGTGTTCACAAGCACAGCATGTTCTTGCAAATTAGACATCTAAATGTACATTTTCAGAAAAATTAGGCCTTTATGTCCAGTGCACATAATCAGACATCTTTCAAGAACATGAAATTAACTTTTTTGAGAAAATGAAAATTAGTAATTGTTTCATGTTACACTTATAATTTCCTATTTATCTTTCAGACCAGATTGGTTTTTATTATAACACAGTATTCACACCACTCTGATAGTCCAGGTTTTCTAGTTACATATAAATAATAAATAAGTAATGCTTTAATTTGTCAAAAGACTACAAACTGAATTTTATCCTAATAAATAGCTGTTTGAGGAGAAAAAAGCAGAAATTTTATAAACAATTACTCATGTTTAGACTGATGGATTGCCTTTATAATTAGTGTTGGTTTGTTTTTTGTATTTTTTCCATTCAAACTAAGTAGATTAAAAACTGTATGTGCAGAGACTTTCATGACATTTTGGTAAATTGGCAGAAGTGTTTACCAGTCAGAGGATGAAAAACTTGAGGTTGGGACTTCTCCATACAGTTCTTGTTTTTCCCATTTATTCTCTGTGAGTTTAGGCAAGTCACTTAACTTATTTTTCTATCGTTGATCTGAAAAATTATTTTAATATTTATATGGGAGTTGTGATTCTTAGCTATATTTTGCAATGCATTCTCTGGTTCCCAGATTAAAGGTACCGTTTAAGTGTGAAATATTAATTATGATTACAAAAAATTCAAAGTCAAGGACTCAAGTGTTGGAAAATGCCAGAATTCAGGTTGCCTGTGCAACCTTATTTCGGCCCCTGTGTGTGCAAGCATTATATAACAGTCTTTAATTACATGATCATATCTGTTTTATCTGTAGGACCTGCCTCAGTGAGTGCACAGGATGTACAGTGCTCACTGAATAAGCAGCTGTTCAATATTTTTTTTTATCCTCATTCATTGTTCAGTGTACGGCCCATGCCTTATTTACGCCGTGCTGAAACCCTGCTATGCATACAAAAGTATTAATTTCTTCATGGGCTTTTCTGTGCTGCTCATCACTATAGCATCTGAGTGGTTCACGAACATTAATGCATTTGTTTTCACAACACACCTACTGTGGTGATGGTATAAATCCTGTTTTACATTTGGGGAACTGAGGTACAGAGATTTAAAACGTCAAAAGTGTCTATTAATTTGGGGTGCCCAATTTTCATAGACTCTATTAATAGATAAGAAGGCCAGAAAGGGACCATTATAATAATTTAGACTGATCTCCTGCATAATAGAGGCCATAGGACTTCCTTGAATTTTTAACTGCTGTTTGAAATGGAGTATGTCTTTTTAGAAAAGCATCCCATCTTGATTTTTAAATGTCCAGTAATGGAGAATCCACTACAATCCTTGGTAAATTGTGCCAATGATTAATTACCCTCACTGTTAAAAAATTGCATCTTATTTCTAACCTAAATTTCAACTTCCAGCCATTAGATCTTGTTATACCTTTGTCTGCTAGATTGAGGAGCACTCGATTATCAAATTTTTGTTCCCTAAGTAGCCACTTATTCAACTATGATCAAGTCACTCCTTAACCTTCCTTTTGTTGAGCTAAATTTCTTGAGCTCCCAAGTCTTTCATTATAAGGCATGTTTTTCAATCCTTTAATCATTCTCGTGGCTCGTCTCTGAACCCTTGCCAATTTACTAACATCCTTCTTGGGGACACCAGAGCTGAATACAGTATTCCAGCAGTTTTTGTACCAATACCAAATAGAGATAATATAACCTCTCTGCCTCTACTCAAGACTCCCGTTTCTACATCCAAGGATTACATTAGCTCTTTTGGCCACCGTGTTCCACTGGGAGTTCATGTTCTGCTGATTATCTATCATGACCTAAAAGTCTTTTTCAGGGTTGCTGCTTTTCAGGATAGAATCCCCAATTCTGTAAGTATGGCCTGCATTCTTTGTTCCTAGATGTACGCATTTACATTTGGCTGTATTTAAATACATATTGTTTACTTGTGCCCAGCTTACCAAACTATCCACATTCCTCAGTATCGGTGACTTGTCCTCTTTATTATTTGCCACTATCCCAATTTTTATGTCATCTGCAGATTTTATGAGTGATTATTTTATGTCTCTTTCCCGATCATTGATAAAAATGTTAAATAGGCATAGGGCCAAGAACCAATACCTGTGGGGCACCAGTAGAAACACTATCAGTCAGTTAAACCACTCAACTGCCTTAACTATAGGATCATCCTTTCTTTTCCTGCAATCCCCCACCTCATTCATTACACAGCTTCCAACTTTTGCCACAAATGAGGTCAGCTCCTTCTTACAATGCTGATTCATCCCAAGAGTACCATGTGTCCTGTGCACTGAATGAAGCAGGGGTCCTTTGGAAAGAATAGTGTGTACTCATGTTATTAAAGGCTGTATAATAAGACACATTGCACAATGGAGCTGAATTAAGGTTTCACAATGCTTAATTTTGGCATTTCCTATCTTTTAAGTGCTTAATTTTGCAATCCTAATAATGTTCATTTATCTTAGATTTTTGTGTAATTTTTTAAAAAGCAAACTGAAAAAAAATGCCATTTTGTCCCATATTGACATCCACATGGGTCATCAGCAGGGTTGGAAGCAGAGCTGGTTGGAAAAATTCTGACAAAGTATTTCAGTGGAATTGGCTGATTTGTTGAAATCGAAACATTTTGTGGGAGTTTGTCAGTTTTGACTAACTTCCTCTGGAACCCAGTGTTTCTGTCGGAACCCTGCCTGGTTTCCTACCAGTTTGTCCGCCCAGCTCTTTGGTAGTCTGCAGACTCATGGTTCCTCTTCAGCCCATGCTCTCAGGATTTCCAGCCTCCCTGAATCAGAATAGACAAACCTAGAAATCTCTAAATCCTCTGTGAAACTGAATTACCATTCTCTGCCCAGCTATAGTTGGAACTTTTAGAGCCACCATGCAGACATCTACTACTTGATCTAAGAGAGTGATTGATAGCAGTAATAGTTTTCCAGCCTCTATGTAGACTTGCAGTAGAGGGATTGAGAGACACTTTGCAAGTGGGTTTCATAGATATTTACTGACAGCAGAGGAATGTTGAAACTCCGGAATCTTGGGTTCCATTCCAGGCTCTGGAGGGGAATGTGCTTTACTGGTCACAGACCTGTGTGTCCCTTCCCATCCAGCTATCCTTGTCATAGTCCTGGCCCTTGCCCTGACCCCAAACTGGACCAGATGGAGGGAGAGAGTAGGTCAGGACAAGGAGAGTGATGGGGAGGGGTCCTGGGATTGGAGGCTGGCAGTTGGTGAGAGAAACTGGGAATTGGAGGCAGATTTGGAGGCTGGGACTGGCTAGGCAGGGAAACTGGGAACGAGTGGGATAAAGAGAAACAACTTTGACTAGAAGCCAGGTTGTGAACTAGAACTAGCTGAGCAGAGAGACTGAAACAAGGAGCTATGTATACAAGGGGAACTGAGATTGGACAAGCAGCCTGGCTTGACCATCTGTCTCAGAGTGGGAAGTTGACTTCAGATACTTTGAAGAAACCCAGGGCCTTTTATCTCTTTCTCCCTTTCCCCCGAACCACTTGTACTATCTACTATCAATGAGGAGTTCTGTGTACCTGCACTTCGTTACATCATTGCCCTGTCTGATACTTTTGAAGAGGGTGATAAGATCATTTTTTATGAGAGGAGGGTGTTCATGATCAGCTGGAGTTAATGGGGGTTCCTCTTTCTATCTAATGACTTCCGAAGTTTCAAGTTCTTCTTGGGCGTGTTTGGCAGAGGCCCTCGCTCTTCATTATCCAGGACAAGATGCACTGTCTATTTGAGATTTTTGCAGTACATCAGAAAAAGAAAGTGTCTATACCAGTCATTGAGGGCCTCATGGAACTATCTCACAATCTATGGCTCACTTCCTGTATGCGTACCAGCAGTGTCTAAGACAGTTGATACGTGTATTGAGGTCTTCAGCATTGATTTGACTATTTTTACCAGAATTTTGCTCTTGGATCATTTTGTCCCTGGCTGCTGACATTATAAAGAGCCACACTAGGGAGAACCTCTTGATCCAGTTAGCAGAAGGAGGAAGCAGATGGATTTATTTAGAAGGAAATCTTAGTAATCAGTTTGACATTACCCAGGGTACAATCTGACTGTTGGACAGCTCTGTCCCCTCAATTCTCCAACCTGGAGTGCCTTTTACGGTGCTTTGCTGTGAGAGCAACCACTCCTGGTTTGCTCACACACAGCCTCCAGCATGTAAATCACTCCCAGCTATACTGTGAGTGCTATAGCCAGCCACTCATGAATTACAATGCATATCAACACCAGCAAACTCCCAGTCCCAGATTTTCCCCCAGAAATGTATCTTGTACTACCCAGCACCCTCCTCGACAAGACACGCTCATATAAAGTCCGTCATTTATTAATAGAAAATGATATGCACAAATCCTGTTATCCCAAATGGAATTTCCCAAACACTTCAGTCCAAGCACACTGGGTTAGATAAAACAACAAAACAAATGTATTAACTACAGAAAGATAAATGTGAAGTGACTACAAGTAATGAGGCATATACTTCAGAATTGGTTACAACTAAATAAAAAGCAAAATGCAACCAACACCTAACCAGTCAGGATCTCTCCCTAAGTCCAATGCTGCTTCCTTTGTTCAGGTGTCGTGGGCAGAGAACAAGGGAGAGATGATTTGGGATGTCTGCCCTCTCCTCTGATAGACCTTTCTTTTGTGCAAAAATCACTACCAGCTGATGTTTCAAGAGACAGAAAGTCAGTGTGGCCAGGAGCCTTAAGCTGCTTCTTTGTCAAAATGTAGAACTTTTGCCCATGCCCTCAGTCCTGCTGAAGAGTGGATGGTCAGTCAAGTGATAGTCCCTTTGATCCCATTGACGCCTGGCTCAGGGGTTGGCTAGCCTTTTGTTCCTGGAGAACTTGTTTATGACTGCCCTCCAGAACATGTTGGAATATGTCTTGGTAATATTATACATTGGAATCTTACATCTTTACATACATTGTTACCTCACATACTTTACCAGGACAATAATCGGCAAACCATGAGTTTTCAAATGTTATCTCCGGCAATATGCTTTGTTCAAAATTTAACATGGTCTTGTGAGGGGGTGAACATAGGAGTACAGACTGTCAAAATCCGGTATTTTTATCATCATTTTTTCCCATATGCCTTCCTCAAAATGTTTACAGTCTTTGTTGATAGTTGCTCTCCCTTCAGGTCTGTCTTTGTCTTTGTCTCTGAAGTTATTGATATTAATACCACATATGATTAGATTCTGCTTACCCTCTGACACAATTATCTTAAGAACAGAAGAATGCCCATACTGGTTTATGTTCATATGTCTTAAGGGCTGCATATGACACAGTGACTTTTACACCAATTGGCAGTTAGGACATTTCATCTTTACTTGAAGACGTTTTTTCTGGCAATCTGGTTTAAGATTTTACATCTGCTATTTAAATAGTATTAACATTCTGGATAAATTAAGACAAATGAAGACCACACTCTGGGCTTTGGTTTCTCGCCTGCCTCCTCTAGGAGGAAGTTAATACTATTTCTACTTTCTGAGTTTCTGCATTAAAAAGCTACCAGTCATTACCAACAACCATAGCAATATTACTATTTTCTGCTAAGCATAGAGAGAAGCAACAAAAATCAAAACCTTCAGCTTCTATTTCTGGTTCATCTGAAGCACCTTTAGGAAAGAACTAGGCTTGACGGAATTCTTGAGAGCCCTCAGTTACTCCATATGGATGATTTCACATTGACTTTTAGAGATCACTCTTTTTTGAAGTTTTTTTCCCTTGTGATGCTGTGTGGATTGACATCAGACAAAAGGGCCCTAAAAATCATTCAGAAAGTTATCCCATTAATTTCTACTCTGTGCCACCGCACGCTTCCCTTCTCCCTTTTTCAGGGATCCCTCTTGTGAGGAACTACTGAGAGATGATTTTGGGGGGAGGGATAGCTCAGTGGTTTGAGCATTGGCCTGCTAAACCCAGGGTTGTGAGTTCAATCCTTGAGGGGGCCATTTGGGGATCTGGGGCAAAAATTGGGGATTGGTCCTGCTTTGAGCAGGGGGTTGGACTAGATGACCTACTAAGGTCCCTTCCAACCCTGATATTCTATGATTCTATGAGGTAGCATCCCTTCTGCACCTTGTCTAGTCTAGTCTAGTCAAATCTTAACAGATAAGACTACTGTTATGTATTTAAACAGGTACAGAGGAGCTTGCTGTCTACCACTATGTTAAGAAAGCTGTCAAGTTTAGGAAAGGTATATCCTGTATCAGATTGTTCCTCCGGCCTTCCGTCTTTCAGGCAAGAACTGTGTTTTGGCAGTGTTGGTAATCCTAGAGGCACCCTGGTGGCTGAGGCAGTTTTGGTTCACTGGCATCCTTCAGATGTTTTCACATCAGTGCATATACATTCCAAATCTTTTGACTCAGAATAAAGGCGAGACAACCTAGCGTCCTTCCATCTAGTAGCCTGGTATTTGGAGTCCTCTATTTGAACTTTTAGCCTCTTGCATCTGTCTATGAAGGTAGCCATTTCTGAGTCCATTAACCTCCACCACAAGAGTAGGTGAGTCCCTCCCTACATGGTCTTCCATAAGGATGAGGTTTCCCTGAGGTTATACTCTAAATTCATTCCAAAGGTTCCCTCTGATTTCCACTGAAATCAGGACCTAGACCTATCTGTTTTCTACCCTAAACTTCACACCACTAGAGAAAACAGGAAGTGCCATTTTCTATATGTCCGTTGAGCCCTTGGATTCTATCTGCAGAAGACAAAACCCTTCAGGAAGTCTCCTAGACTATTTGTCTCCACTGCTGAATGTCTCCTCTGATGAAGTGGGAAACAATCACCTCACAGAATCTTTCTAAATGGATTTCAGGTTGCATCCTGCTTTGCTATGAGCTGATGGCACCAATTGACCCACCGGATGTGAGCCCACTCGATCAGAGCCCAAGCTTCTCTTCAGTGTGTTCCTCTTCTGGAAAGCTGTAGAGCAGCACATGGGGCTCTGTGCATACCTTTATGAGGCATTACACCCTGGTACAAGCTTCTTCAGTCGACACATCCTTCAGCACAGGCGACCTGCAAGTGGTAGTATATCAGGGTTCCTCACATCCTCCTCAATGAGTATTTCTTGTGAGTCAGTTCAAGTGTGAGAATATGCACAAGGACCATCACTCGAAGAAGAAAGGAGGGTTATTACATGTACAGTAATTGGAGTTCTTCGAGATGTGTGGTCCCTGTATGTATTCCACTACCCACCTTCCTTCCGCTCTGTCAGATCTTTTCCTAAGGTGATTTACAGTAGGATAGGAAGGAACTGGAGAGGTGGTCAGTCTGCTCCACCCCTTATGCCCTTGATTCAGAACACAAGGAGATGAGGGGGGCAGGTGTAGACCAACAGACACTGCTAATAAAAAATCTTCCGGTATCAGAAGTGCATGTATAACTCAAGTGGAATGCGCATAGGGACCACACATCTCAAAGAACTCTGGTTACTATACAGGTAAGTGATCCTCCTGTCTCATCTATTACCTAGATAGAAACATAAGAATTGCCACAGTGCCTTAGACCAGTGGTCCGTCTAATCCAATATCTTTCTCTGAAAATGGCCAGTACAACTGCTTGAGAGGAAAGTTAAAGAAAACCTCACTGAAGGCAGTTATGGAATAAACTGCTAGCAGGTAAGTTTACTCCTAACCGTGGCAAAAGTTCATTTATCGCCTTCTCTGAACTTATTTTTTAATCCTTACTGTTATTCCCAGTACTAAATTGGAACTAAGTGTGAGTGCACATTAGTAGTTTAAGGGTAAACACATTTTACAGAATTTGTAATTCTCTCAGAAATAAGCATTACAGACTAAGGAAATTTAGAATTATGACTAAATTTAAAAAATCCAAGCATGGTAAGATATGAAAATGCACAGTTAAGGCATCCAAACAACCTTAACTTCTCCCTTTAGTGATTCTATGTAATAGCCATACAATTATAATCAGTGAATAATCATGTTTATAGTCCCAGATTAAATTCAACTGATTGTTATTCATTAGATTTTTTCATTTTCTTTTCTTCCTCCTGTCATTACAAGGTGGAGTTAAGGTTGTTTGGTTAGCTGTACACTTCCATACCTTAACAAATTTGCATTTATTTCAAGTTTAAGATAAACTCTCAATGTATTGGGTTTGAAATGCTTGATTCTGAGGTAATTACATCCCTGTAATGTTTTTACCCATGAGATACTGGTACGTAAATCCAGTGTTGTTGGCGTCCGTTAGTCTCAAGAGACGATGGATATGCGCCCATGGGGAATGTTTAGTTGATGGTTGTGCAGCGTCTGTTATGGCTGTGGAGCCCCACACGAGAGTGGCAGTAACTGTTGCTTCCCGTGTTGTGTCGATGTTGTGAAGCGAAGCTGGAGTGTCCTCACCAGGGCGCAAGCCAGGGCAGGGTGATATGGAGGAACAGCTGTTGCCCATGCAGCAGAACCCCCCTCTCCACGCAACTGATGGATCCAAGGGAAAGACAATGTCGATACAACTTGGCACCAGTGGCGTCGCAGGAGTTGCCGGAATGACGTTGAGGACAATGTCAGACCGCCATCGGGACTCCGACACCGGATTTGGTTTCAGGGTTGACTCCCTTAGCCTTTCCCATGAGTGGGTATTGCCACAAGGCAGCGGAAGTTTTAAATCAGAGTTTTCCTTCTCCTAGGTGGGCTGCCTTCCAAGGCTGACGAGCCCCACCTACCCGAAGAATCCAGTGTAATGTAGCTTTTAGCTGAGAATTTCCTTGGTGGTGTTTAATTACAAAATCCATACTTGAACACTAAACAAGGACCACACCAAAAAAGTTGTGTGATCTGTCTAGTGATTCAAAAATACGTTGTATCAACTTTAAATTTTTTTTAAATATTAACTTTTAGGGCCAGATTTGTTGGTATTTTCCAGCTGGTTTACCACACTCTTGCATTACATTGCTCCAGAGTGTAGTGGCCAGTTTTCACCTCCACAGCTTCTGACCTCCACATATTCTTTCATGCACTCACTCCCCAGTTTATCCTGCCTTTATGATTTTGCACATTCTCTGTACATGCACACACGTGTGTGCACTCATGAACATTTGTTTTCCCCTGTACATGCACCTATCCTGGTTTCACCCTCATTCCCGTCATCCAAATTCCCCCATCCATCCTGAGTCTCCTCCTGTTCACTCTGTTGACTAAATCTGATGCAATGTGAGTTGTTTTTGAATTTTATTTTATTTTTTGGTTTGTCACCGTTACGTTTCATAATCACACTGAAGCCACAGGCTGCCCTCAGGGAAAATAATGACTCCCACTTTCATAATTACCACTGCCTCCTATTTTTCCCCAATGGGAGTGAAGCTGAGCTACTCTCAGGGACAGCACAGATTTACTACCACTAGGAATAATGGGTGGTGATAGTTGTTTTGAAGGAGGGCATCTATAATCTCAGTTCCATTTAGAATAATAGGAAATAGCAGCCATTTTGAAAGAGAGTTGTTCTTCATGGAATTATCTTTATAAGAACACTGTCAGCCCCTGTCAAAGAAGAAACTTTCATTTATAGACTCTAAGGCCAGAAGGGACCATCATAGTTTGACCTCCTGCCAATCGCAGGCCACGGAACATCACCCATCCACTCCTATAATATACCCATAACCTCAGGCTGAGTAACTGAAGTCCTCAAATCATGATTTTTAAGACTTCAAGTTAGAGAGAATCCACTGTTTACATTAGTTTAAAGCTGCAAGTGACCCGTGCCCCATGCTGCAGAGGAATGTGAAAAAACCCCAGGGTGTCTGCCAATCTGGCCAAAAATTACCATTAATCCTTAAAAAATATATGTATATTTTAGGGCTGTCAGCTAATCGCAGTTAACTCAAGCAATTAACTAAAAAAAAATGTACTCGATTAAAAAACTTAATCACGATTAAGCACAGTTTTAATCACACTGTTAAACAATAATAGAATACCAATTGAAAGTTGTTATAAATATTTTGGATGTTTTTCTACATTTTCAAATATACTGATTTCAATTACAACACAGAATACAAAGTGTACAGTGCTCACTTTATATTATTATTTTTATTACAAATATTTGCACTATAAAAAAAACAAAAGAAATAGTATTTTTCCATTCACCTCATACAAGTACTGTAGTGCAATCTCTTTATCATGAAAGTGTAACTTACAAATGTAAGGCATGGCACTGTTGTAGCCAGTGTTGCAAGGTACATCAGACTCTCGCTAGAACACGGGGTTTGTGATCCATGCATGGTTCTGCGTTAACGCAGGGACCGCGTAATAGCAAGGGGGGGGGGGGGACATTACCATGGATTCCAATTAAAGTAATTTATTTTTGGGATCCATGGTCACAACCGTGCTATTTCCGAATTCGCGCTATGTAGACGTGCGTTCTAGCGGGGGTCTCCTGTATTTACATGCCAGATATGCTAAACATTTGTATGCCCCTTCATTCTTTGGCCGCCATTCCAGAGGACATGCTTCTGTCTTTGAATTCATACAATTGTTCGCTACATTGATAAGCTATTCTTTTTCGTTCCTAACTCTCAGCTCTGTATTTTTAAAAGGACCCATTTTTAAATTAACTTTAACTCATAAACTATCATATTCACTTGTAAGTTCTCAGAGAATTCATTCTTTGAGTAAAGAGTAAGTTCTGTAATGTTAGGGAGGATATGCTTTATTCTTAATACCCAACAAAGTGGTTGACTCCAAGTTTTGAGTACAAAACTCAGCTCAGCATTAAATATGGAATGGTGAGCACTGCTTCCATAACAACTCTTATTATTTATATAAATTTCGTATCCTTTTTCTAATCCTGCTAAATTCTTCGCCTTAATATCTTGTGGCAATGAGTTCCACATGGTAATTGTGTAAAAGAATTTCCTTTGTAATCAGTTTTAAAATTGCCACCTCTCTATTTAGTTGAATACCTTTTGTTCTTGATTTTCAAGAAGATGAATAGAAGTTCCTGATCTGCCTTCTCTGTAACATTTATTATTTTGTATACCTTTTGTCATGCTGTCTCTTATTCTTTTCTTCCCTAAGATAAAAAGTTCCAGTCTTTTCAATGCTTGTAATCAGGGAAGCCAGGATGGGGATGGATCGGAAGAGCTATATTTTGAGAAGGTGGTTGTGTTAAGGAGTTTGACACTATGTAAAGGAGAGGTTTGCAGGGAAGAGGGGGATCCCAATCCTTGTCTCTATGCACTTTAAAGACTCCCCCCTGCACTCCTACCTCCGTTGTCCAGGCAGTATTGCCTAAGTTAGTGGAGCAAAGGCAGCAGTGATAGAGGAACCTTTCAAGCATTGATGCCTAAGCTCTCATGTGGCCCTGCGACCTTGAGGGAACAATGAGAGTTGAGGCCAAGTCATTTCTGTTGAGGATTCTTGACACATTAATCTCTCTCATACAAAGAACTCATTACATCCAATAACGTAGAATGCAAATTAACTGTTGAGGAAAGGTAATTGGTTGAATTGCCTGTGATGTCACAGGAGCCACAATTAAGTGACCTGAGCTGTTGACCTGTGCATTTTTAATTAATTTTAACGTGTATGCTAATTAAGGGATTTACATGTAAATTCTCAGGAAATTAATTCTGTACTTGAGCTGTGATTTTGGGGGAAGGTATGCTGTTATCTTCATGTACAATGGAGGTGCAATCCTTGCTTTATGTGCAGAACTCAACTCAAATCTAACTATGGAACTCTGACCAGTACCTTTTATAACATATTGTTTGACAGTGTTTGTCACATTTTTTTTAATTGTTAAGAATAGAAACATTTAGTATAAGTTAGCTTTAGTGTAAAGTTGTGTGTGTGTATAATGTGTTGTGTTGCCTACTTATAGCCATAGTTGCGCAGCGGAGACTATAGCTTCAGATTTTGATGGTGATGGATAAAGAGAGAGGTTGCATTGACTTGCTGAAAGCAACAAAAAAAAAAAATCTTATTTTTACATAAGAAAGTATGATGTATAGTCCTACATGTCCCTTTTATTCCAATGAAGCCTTCATAGGCAGTATTCATATATATAGACATCTGCAGTGTTGAGCTATGCCCTGGTTCCTAAGATAGAAATTGCCATGTGTAAAGTGACATGATGGAAAATGGTGTACATCCTATATAATCTTCTAGCAGCAGAATGAGACCAGTGGCACTTCCCCGAAAAAATAAATTACCTGAAATTTGCAGCACATTCATATTCAATTTCATCACAGCAGATGCTCATTAGTATGTTGTTATTAATTGGTATTCACTTTAGGTTTTGTTTAAAATGAAGATAATAATTAGGTTTTAATTACTGCATCTTTCTGGGAGGGGGGCGGGGAGGGGGGGATTGGAGAGAAATGCCTCTCAAAACACTGAAGTACTTCCTGCTATACTAACTCAGTTATATGTAGTCCTGTAAACTATGAAAATGTCTCTTTAAGTGAGATGTGATTCTCTGACAAGAACTTAATTTTTTTATTAAGAACTTGCCCTAAATTGTCTGCTTTATGGGCATATTGAATCAGATTAGAATGAATGGTCGCTCACATTATTATCAAATTACCAAAAAGATTTCTCACAAAAGTAACTCTCTCAAGTGGCTGATTAATGAAGTGGTGCCACTGTTTTGTATTAGAACTAATTGAAGTAATACAAATACATTATTTCTGTAGCCTGTAGAAATTATTTCTTTTGCAAAGCAGTGCAGTGGAGTTACACACACACGTTTGCCATTTCCCTTTCTGTTGTCTTATGGCTCATAGAAATGGTAGGGGAACAGAAAGAGAGAGAGGATAAAATAGAGAGAAATACAAGGGCGTGGTGGGGGGACTGAAATGGAGGCTTGGAAAGGGAAGGAGTGAGCAACCCAAGTTAGGTGCAGAAGAAGATGGGACTATGGAAGATTTCTAGTCAAGCATAGTAGGCTTTGGGTTGCCACAGCTTAGGAGACTTCACCCACCTGAGAAATATAACAGTCGCCCAGAAATGCATTGCACACCACATCTTACTCTGGTTATGAAGCAGAGTGTACACCAAATAAATAAATAATTTTTTAAACATGTCCATTTACAGGACATTAGACTTCAGTTAGTTAGAAAGCTCCAGTTGTGTCTAGTCTTTCTAACCAGTTTTATACTGGTTTTGCGTGCTATATAAAAACATAAGGCAAATCCATTTAATTTAGTATCAGAGTACTGTACTTAAGTGAAATAAACACAAGTTGACTAGAGCCAACAGTTCAGCCTACAACACTTTTTTGCAGTTGAGCTTCCTTCACATTTGTTTTACTGTTGAACCTTTTTTTCCTACCTTCATCTCCCTGTTACCACTGAGTCCCTATGCTACCTTGCCACTATGTGCATATTAATCCTTTCTCTGATGGCAAAACTGAAATATAAAGAAGCTAAGAGTCTTGCCCAAGATTTCACGATGAATCAACAGCAGAACCAAGATAAGAATTTGGGAATCCCTGGCTCTCAGTCCTGCTATCACATTCAATGTTGACTTACTTTTTTTCCTTAAATATATTTATCCATCTTTCTTTGTGGCCTGATCCAAAGCCCACTGAAATCCTTGTGAGTTTTTTCCATTGGCTTCAGTGGACTTTGAATCGAGCCTTAATTGAACAACTTATTATCTGTGTGTGGGCACACTAACAGAGTGGAGTGGGAAAATTAGCTTTGTGACTGTTCAGATTTTGCCTGTTCTGTTGATAAGGCTTCAATTCCCGGTCATACCTTTCATAAGGACCAATTACTTGCTGGAGGAACAGGGGAAGATTTGAAATTGGCCTGTTGAAGCAAGAGAGAGAATAATTTTTAAAAGTACATTAACTCTAAACATTTTTCTAAATGAAAGTTTGCTCACCAAACATGATGCTTTTTTCATTTCTTGATTTCCATTTGTTTGTATTTTTCTGTTCCAAGCTTGCTTTGCAGGAGTGAATAACTAACTGGAACTCGGACTATGTGCACTCAGTCCTTGTTTCCATTAATTGCTGTACTTGAAAACAAAAAAAATCACATTTGGTTTTTTTGGTACACAATGTTGTCTCTATATAGGTAGACTGTCAGAGAAGCAGAGGCACCTTCCTGGGTGTAATTTTCAAGGGAAGAGGAAGAAGTCAAACATTATAAAAATAATATGTAAAACAGAGGGAGATAGATATGTTAAAATATCATCTTGTATTTTCTATCC
>JBAIAC010000004.1:139472500-139515000 GCA_037349315.1 Chelydra serpentina
TAGTGGCAGTCTTCCCATTTACAGTGTAAGTTATGAATACAAGTGCATATGAATTTATAGTTTGATAAAGCCAGATTTCTTAAAGTGCAAATAATGAATTTGCAGCTTTTAATAAATAGTCATCTGACATGAACAGAACATATAATATGTTAGGAAACCACTAACAGGATCACTTTTTCTGTAGTTGTATATTGATGCAGATACAAGAGAACATATCCTTTTAGACGTGAGCTTTTCTTGAAATAGTGGTTTTCATTTATGTTCTTTTACATTACAGTATTCCGACAAGGCCCTGTACACCCAGCTGTGCTTTTACCAGTACATTTTTGATGTGGACTATGCAAAGGATAAAGTTATTACTGATCAAGAGAAAGGTATGTTAAAATACTGTAATTACTTCTTGAATTTAAAGTGGAAATTTGCATCATAAAAGCCAAACCTTCTCTGTTGTGCTGTTCAAACCTACATCACGCAGGAAGTAGGAGACCAAATGAATTTAGGAATTCCCTGCATGAAGAAGAGGTTGCATAGGAGTCAGTGGCTTAAGAATCCCTTGCATGTGTCTCCTGTTCTTCTGAAGTAATAGTGCTTTGGGAAGAGGAATGTGGGGCTTTTTAAAAATGCTCTACTGATAAAAATGCTCTTTGTTATGAGGTTGGAAGGGACATTGTCAACTTGACTAAATTAACTAATTTAAAAGAATTGCAATTTCTGATAGAAAAATCTTTGATATTGTATGTCCAGAATATTTTTTTAATTTCCCTTTTGAAAGGTTTTATATTCCAGTGTTAATATCTTTCAGCAGCGGAGAAACTGACTGACTAAGACAAGCCATGAAACTAACTATATGTAAAGCACAGTTAAATATACAAATTAAGCAAACTTAAAGATATTTGTGCTTACTTCTTTCAGTTATTGTCATGTTAGTTAACTATAATAGATGCACAATTTTCATAGGTGATTTTCAAGTTGGTGACTGACTTATCTATAAGACTGAATAAACTAAATTTTGGTCCCCACGTTTGGTGCATTGTTGATCTAAAAATGCATGTTCCTACTCCCGTTGAAACTCCTACAGGAAGTCCATAGTGGCTTCTATGGAGAAAAGATGAGTCAGCAATAGTAGTAGCCTGACAGAAACCTCCATCGCAGAATAATCTCCTTTTCCACATCCCAGTTAGGGTAGAAGGCCAAGAGATGAAAAAGGATACAGTAGAACAAATAAATATGCCAGTACTTCGGTGATAAGCACAAGTATACAATCCAAGAAGTATAGTTGGAACCTCTTAGCTTGCACAATAGGCAGGAATGTGGGCTCTGTCTTGGTATATCAGCCCCCTCTTTTCCAAAGCAGCTAGGTGCCTCTTTTTGATACCCCTAAGAAGGTGAATTCATTCCTGCAGTTTGAGCTTCCAGAATGGAATACTGAAAATCAGTGATACAAGCTTTCAACTTGAGATAGTTCCTTTGCTACTAGATCCAAAGGAGGCCAGGCATTTACTAATTAGTCTGATGTTTTAGTCTAACCACAGCATCACAAACTTTTTTACTAAGGTAATGTTCGTTCTGTCAGCAGCCCTCTTTAGTTAAATAAGAGGACCCATCGGCCAAGGAAGCCATTCCCAGAGTAGCGTCCCTCATATTTCATGATCTAATTGTATAACCCTAAGAAGAGTGTTCCTAGGAACCATCCCAGAAGCTAGAATGTAAAGGAACAATATTTAGCATAAAAATGGACAAGGCTTTTCTGACCCAGGATAAGTGTCTCAAACTGGACAGGAAGTATAAATTCTGCAACTACTACACCTATTTTGATGTGGGAATGTTTGTTTGAAAGCACGGAGTTTCATGTTTACAAGCCTGAAACACTATGGGCATACATCTGTATTTATTTACTTTATATATGTACATGCTAAAAAGGGCACCTATGCCTACATTCTTGTCTTAACTTTAAAATGTATCTTAAAAATACCCTCTGTGCAATCGTAAAATATGATAACGCCCGCCATCAGGTAGCCAGGCAACTTAAAAACTCAATTCCTGTCCAACAACTCCCCATTCTACAGTTCTCCTTTTCCTCCATTTTCAAATGTCTGGCAAAAAAAGACAAGCTTTGCAATGTTCCCTGAAGGTCCATCCAGTTAAAGCGGCCTTAGACCATAGATGGGGGAGTGAAGTCCAAAGCCATGAAGCCCTCACAGAGAGTATCCTGTCAGAAGCCCTTTCTCACTTATGCCAGTGTGGATCCAACTTGTGCACCTCAGGTGCTCTCACCTGTGTTAGTATAGCACAGAGAGGGAGGCAGTCTCTCTGATTGGTGAGCCCTTAGTCATTTTGGGGTTTTATAGGTAAAACGTAATGCCTTTACATTTCATGTGGAAACCCCAGGCAGACAGAGCAGATTCTAGCTTAATATGTTAATAGTGAAGTCCATGAGACCTTCGCTCTCTTTTCTGCTCTCTGAAAGGAAACAGGATTCTGAAGGCTCCCAGAAATTCCTGCTGCTACCTTCCTAAGTTAGGGCCTAGCGCTTATGTAATGACAGTTCAACAAGAAATCTGACCTTTGCCTGCCTGCTGAATAACTCTGATCACAGATGATAGTAACAGTTCGGGAACTGTCATGTTTTCTTGTTAATTCCCTTCCTTTAAAAGTGGGGCAGAGGAGGAGAAATGTTCCATTAATCAACTCAAAATGTGAGCAGCAAGGCCCATTTTCTTACACTTACAGGACAGGCTCTGCAATGCTTCAGTCTGGATCTGATCAGACAACACAATGTCACGAGCTGCACTTTCTGAAGGCACAGATGAAGAGGTTTACGGGTAGTCTGTCAGGCATTTACATAGATGGAGATATAAGCAACACAGCATACTGACTAACCAGACAATAACTGTGCTCACTGTGTGAGAACTACACCCCAAAACACACTTTTTTTCATGGCCACATCAGAAAATCAGAAGTGACTCTAGTGGGACTTATTGAAGATTCTATATGGCCATTCCATAGAAATCTTTTACATTATGCATATAGATAAGAATTTGCTATAGTTGTTTTCTCTCTGACGTTTTTTTAAAAAGTCAAGAGGTATAAAGCCCAAGTAATACTGGGTGATACCACTGTGGCTGAAACAGAGCTGCTTCAGTTCCCTCATCTGCCATAGACTTCCTGTGTGACTTTAGGCAAGTCACTTAGGACCAGATTCAGTCCCTCTACTCACACTGAGTAGTAAATTGTGTAAGGTGCTATTCAGGGTAACAGGATCACAATCTGACCATTAATCTATCTGTCTCCATTCTTTGTCAGTAAAATGGGGGTAATAACACTTCCCCCTGTTGCGAAAAGGTGTTAAGGATAAATTTATTCATGTTCTTTTTAGGCAGTCATATACCACAGCGATGGAGGCCATATAGGTGTGTAGCTATATTCTGTGATATAGAATGTTCTCAGCTGTGGAGCTCCTTGGCACTGGAATCCAATAAACTGAATCTGTCAGTCTAGAGGCTGAACAGAAAGCAGTGAGGAAGGGAGGATACTTTGCAGTCATTAGTAATTGAAACATTGCTGGATTTTAGGAAGCACTGCACCTCCAAAACGTATGCTCGGATTTGGAACCACAATCTATTTCTTCATGTTAGGTATTTATGTGCTGTGGCTCCATAAAAGCCTGTGCATGCTCAGAAAATGCTTTTACAGGGTTATCACAGCCATGTAAGTCCCCTACCTCCACCCCTTCATACAAATACCCAAAGTGCCTAGTTTACTTTCTGGATGAATAAACTGCAAAATTGAATTGAGAAAAATGAAACTGTTTTAGGCTGTGTGACTTACACATAAAACACAAAATTCAACTCTGAATATTTGTTTGCATCCTATAATTTAAACATTGTTTTCCCCCAGTGTGTTCATAACTTGGTGTGCCAAGTATCAGTATGAAGTGAATTTTTTTTGTGGATGAGTTATTATAAAGCTTTGAAAGTAGACCCTATATAATGGAGATGTTGGCAGAGCTACTTAATGGGGTGGGGCTTTCGTATTGGCATGTTGGCTGGTGGTGGCTGTTTGGGAGGGAGACAGGATACTGCAACTAAGATTGGAAGGGCACCTAAGCAAGAAGATATTTTTGCTCATATAGGAGATGTGGAAGTTGATTTTGATGGAGAGGCGAGAGAGAGACTGAGGTGGAGACAATAAATGAATCACTATGCAATGAAATATGTGGCCCTTCAGTCAACACTGGAGTTATTTTCCATAGCTTTTCCGCCGGCAAAGATGAAGACTGTAACAAATGGCTCACAGCAGTGAGCAGGGAAGGAGATGGAATTAGAAGTATGGATTTTTTTTTTTTTTGAGGGGGAGTGAAGAAGAGGGAAATAGCACAGAGAGCCATTCGTTTAAAAGCCAGTTAGTTGTGTTCCCATCTGCTAGAAATAACAGACAAAAAAGGTGATTTCACAATACAGTGAGGTTCCATAGATAATTATGAGTTCTACACCTGTTTCAGTGGACACTGAGTGTCACACCTTTAGGCACTAGTAATTGACTTCAGTTTTTAAAGGTGACCAAGCGTTGCTCTGCACAGGATTTTAAGAAGTCTTGAGTGGATTATTTTCCATCATGTCCTTCAATAAATGATTTTTAAATGTAGCAATTTCTAAATCTGTGAGTCAGCAGCAAATTCAACAATGTCAATTCATTGCTTCCAACTGAAGATTTGAAACAACTTTTTCTGCTTCAAAGACGACAGCTTTTAGATGTGTTTGGTTTTAGCAGTGTTTGGCTCCAGCATCTTCCCAATGACCTTCCTTGAATTACAGTTACTTTTGGAGAGGAAATGTGAAACCCACAAAATATTGAAGACATAGAACTGGAAGACTGAGGTTCAGGCATGAAGTCAGATTGTTTTTGTAGCTTTTTTTCCCATTTACATTTCCAACAATAAATATGGAAAGGCTATAGAGGAAAGTGAAATAGTTTTTACAATACTTAATTATTATAAATAATTTAAAATAGTCAGGTATTTAACAGAGTTTAGCTATTTCCTAGACCTTTCCCAAATAACTTAGGTTTTAAAAATTGTCTAAAATACATGCATGTGATCTTCACAAAGTCATGCAGACTTTACAGAATAATATCAATTCATTTACACTTCCTTTTTCTTTTGGTCTTTTATTAAATACAAATAGTGGTACAGATAGTGTTAAGAATGTGAGTTAGCTCAATTTATGGGTGATTGGTTATGAGTGAATTCTTCCTATTCTGACACACATTGCCTTAATATTGCATCATGTTTGTTTTTCCCCCCCTTTGTGAAAAGCACCTCCCAAAGTAACACTTAAAAAAAAACAATACACTTGACATTTCTAGATCCCTTTTCATCTAAGCTCAGAGCTTTGCAGACATTAATGAATTAAAGTTTATAATACTCTTCTGAAGCTACAGCTATGGAAACTGAGGTGCATAAAAATTGGGCGTTCCTAAGGTCGCACAGGAAGGCTATGGTAGAGCCACGAGTAGAATGGAGACATTCTGAATCCCTGTCCTGTGCTTTAACCATGGACAATCTTTCCTCATTAGTAAAACAGGGTTGATTAAAGATGGATATTTATCCTTACACTTATTTTGCAGGGAGGGGGAAGAGAGATTGTAGTTTAATTTACTCCTGACTCCGCATCAATTATAATAGTTGACTTTTTCAAGTAAATATTTTGACACTACTTTGCAACTTATTGTACTTACATACTTATGCTACATTAATGACTATTTTACATATAAGCGAAAATCAAACAAGAACTAGAAAGTGGGGAGAAACTTCCAAAAAAAATGTTAGTCATCTTACTGACAATATTTAATAATATTTGGCAGGTTACAGAAATCTATATATCACCCTTTATGAATAGTACAGTTGCCATTTTGACTATCATTAAACTAAAAACTCTCTTGAAATCTCCACTGCCCCACCCCATTGTTTAAATTTATTTATGTTTACCTCAGCGCTGAGACACTTTTTTCCATGAAGACCCATGTTATTTTGCTTTAATTTATCTGAACACTGTCGGGTTTTTGTTTATAAATTGAATTAAAATACATAATAGCTTTTAGTATAGATCTCTTATCACAGATGGGAGGAGAGCACTTTCTGTGGTGAAAAGAAAGTGTCTGACATGCTACTGCTTTTTCAATAGGTCACTGTCAAGGTTATTGAACCTGACTTCAAAGTTTATCTAGGTTTCAGATCCCAATTTTATGGTGGTTGGGTTTTTTTAGCTAATTTTTGTGGAGTCTGGAAATGTAACAATGCAAACGGAAACAATTTAACTCTGTATAAACCTCAGTATGTGCATGCCTAGATAGTGTAATTTTGGAGTTTAGATTTCAGATCCTTTTTTTAATGTTCCTGTAAAATAAATATATATATATATTTTTTTTTTCACAAAACTTGCCAGCAAGTGATTGATAACAAGGTCTAATCATTTTGATATATTGAGAAATATAGTAGTTTTAAACAGATGATATAGAATTTATTTTTAAAATGTATTGTGCTTATACAGTTAATGGCTTTTATTTCCATAATGTTTTTTACTACATAATTATACATCTTAATTACGTAATTACCATCATAATTATTATGTAATTACATGTAGTTCCACTAATTACAAAATCAGGAAGTGTAATTATCTAGTAAAAACTTTCTGAAATCTTATTTATTCACTAGAGATTATTTAAAAGACCAACCAGTGACCTATTGGTACTAGTGTCTACTGTTATATATGACACCCAGGTTCAACTCCTAGCCTCTTTCTCCCACTGCCAATAAGATAGGGAAAGCTGCAGAAAAAGCTCTTTCATTTTCTGTCAGTGTAAGTGTAAATACTACCCACCACCTGTGGATGACAAAGAAATTATGTTGATATGTTCTGAAGGTTGTTTTGTACCCTCCTTCCATTAGGCTAGTAATGCATATATATCCTTTGTTACTAAAATCAAATGTCCACAAGAACTATGACACCTTAAACTGGAACTTTTAATAATTGGAAGCGAGTTAAAAGTTGAAATAATCAGATCAATGTGGAGCTTAGAACAAGATCATTTTGTTTTGAATATACCACTTAAACTGGTATATCACAAATGTGAGTCAAAAAATCATTACAAAAATATAACTTGTGTAACCAAGGCAAACTTGCTGTACAGTACCACCTGTAGACACTGAGATTATAGATTAGAATCAGTCTTCCAGAGCATTCCTGTAACTTTTTGATCCATTCAGGTAAAGACTTTCATTCATTTTATTTGCAAGTTTACCTATACCTGTCATTCATTCAAATTTGTTGTTCCTTCATTTTATTATTGAAAATTATTTACATTAGAAATAATCATGAAACTGAGGATATAGAATGTTACTTACATTAACTCCAACAATATTTCGTGTCTGGCATTTTGGGACTTTCTGCTTATGGAGTCTGCTCTCAGTCAGAAATATAATAGGTGAAATATGTGCCTGCTTATGGCTATGTATATGTGTGGGGTGAAATCTTGAATCCATTGAAGTTAATGGCAAAATTCTCATTGACTTCTGTGGGGCTAGTATTTAATCCATGGTCTGTCACTGCTTTTTTAGGTTCATCATTTTGTTTCCTAGTATTGCTGTGTTTTAATGTCTGATGACACTTTTATTATTTTTATTTAATGTATATAATTGGATGATAATACAGTTTGAAACAAAAAATAGGTTATTATAGTTCAGACAGTAACTTTTAATCAGTTAGAATTTCGTGCTTACATTTGGTTAAAATGGAGTAGAAATGTAGAAAACCACTCACATCTATATAGTAAATCAATAACCTTTGGTAGACTGAATAAAAAGAATATTATAAAGTCCTAATTAATTCCTGGATGTATCATTCAGCAAACCTGTGACATTAATCAAAATAACATCAGAAATACAAGGCTTAGTCTTACATTCACCATGACAGCAAATATATATTAAATATATGTCGAAATATTGGTGTAATGTGAAGCTCCAAAGAGAAAAATACCTTCACTAACACAGTGGGAAAAAACAATTTGAGCCTGGGAGAAAGGTGTAGGAAAATAAATAATTAGAATTTAGTATGGACCAATAAAAAGGGACAAAGAATCTCTGTGGCAGAAGGGAAATGGTCACTAAGTATCAGGAATATTAAATCAATGTTATTTTTGTGAAATTGTCCTGCACATTATATATTTTCTGGGTGGAATGGGGGTTGTGTGTATGTATCTTTTATAGAAACTTCCTGCACTCACTAGAATGACTCGTCCCCATAGAAATTTTACCAGCCATTTTAAATGTATTTACCAACTCATCTTATTTTAAGTGAAATATGCATGTGAAACGTACAGTGGGCATATGCTGTATAAAAGTTCTCAAGCAGTCAATATTCCCCAGTCTTGACTTGTAATCCACCTGCTATTTCAGTCTGTAACCTGTCTAACCGAAGAACTAGTTCTCCTATGTGATGTGATGGTTTTATGATGTAAACAAAGAAAGGTGAATGACTAGGATATATGTAGGGTATCCATCACCATAAATTGTGAACACTAAACACTCGGGACAAATGAATCCCTGGTCTAATTCCATTGGCTTCCAGGGATGAATCAGACTGCTTGCCATTTGTAACTTAGTTGAAGATCTGCTCCCAGATCTTCAGGATGAAAGGTTAGTGGGATAATTCTGTGTCACTTAGCCCCCTTCTGTATTTTTTTTTTTTTAAACCAGTGGAAGCTCCTTTGCAAGAAGTTGATTTGATCCTGCCAGGATTACAACTGTCAAATGAATATCAAAATGTTTTCCCACCTTAAATAATTTAACTCAGAATATAATAATGTAATTATTTTGACATGAAAACGTTACATACTGTAGTATTTCCACTTATCTTAAAACAGACGTTTTTGCTTTACAAGAGATGCATGCAATAAGACAAAACAAAAAATGAATAAAAGGGAGTGAGTGACAGACTGAGCTACTTTGTTTAGAAGATAAAAACAAATAAAATCCTATTAGTGTCAAATATTATGAACTTAGAATTAAAATGTTCAGCTATTTATAGGGCTGTTTCATATTTTTTAAACAACAGTAGGTGGGTGCATAAATGTCTAACACATGAAAATAGCGACACATTTATCAGGTGAATATTTTTTGTTTGAAATGGTGAGTTCATGGTGGAGTGGAAAAGGGACATTAGTAGAAATTGTTTGTATGTTGCATTATGTTGTGTAAAGTACGTGTGTCACATTATGTATATTTTCCTTCCAAAATCCTACTTTTTTCATTTGTGAAACAGAATGGTTGTTTGCTTTTTGCGAAGACTTAAATAGTTCAGAACATTTTTATTAAAAATTAGCTAATGCAAATTACCAAAATAAGTCTCATTAATGCAATATAATTACTAAAAGAAATGTAGCTATTATGCTTTTGAGCACCTATTAAGTGGCTACCAATAATTACTAATTGTTTTAATCTCTTCCAGTCTTTTTTGTTCAGGGGGAGGTTTTTATATTTGATATCTTGTCCATGACTTATTGGGGTTGTAGGCTGATTAAGTGTACAAGCTGATGATAAATCAGCTTGATATACCATATATTTATGATCTATGAAATTTTACTTGTGTAAAAAAGAAGTGACTGTTGGTTTCTTGGCCTGTATTACAGGGGGGAAAATATGTATACATACTTTTTCAGATTTTGCATGTGTGTGTGTCTGAACTTTAAATACATAAATTAGTGGATAGTGAACCACACAGAAGGTTCAGTTCTCTTCATATATGCATATTCTTTATTAGGATTCTTATCTGAACCTTTTTTTAAGAGTTTGACTGGATATCTGAGAACTGACTTTTTATCTATCTATCTATCTATCTATCTATCTACTTACATATATATATATATATATATATATATATATATATATATATATATATATACTTACAGTTTCACTCTTTCCTAGTTTCAGCCAGATTTAAAATACCACACAAATAACCATTTTCTCTGTGCTTCCAGAAAAAAATAGGAAGTGCAATTCAACACAGAATTTTAAAGAAAGGTCTCTGAGCCTTTTTGAACTTTAATTAGGATGTGAGTTGAGTTTATTTTCAGTTTTTGAGGAAAGTTTTAGGTTAGTTCAGTTTTTTCCAGAATTAATTTGGATTACTGGGGCAGATTATTTAAATATGGAAATTATTCAGTCCTTAGTATCCCGCCTCCCATCTATGCCTTGCTGCTCTGGGAGGAGTTTTGCTTTTTGTGCCCAACCCCAGTTACTGTCTTAGTGCTCTAGGTTTCTGCAGGAGAAGCAAAAGTCCTTGACTACTACTTCCAGTGGTGCACCTGTGGGTGCTCCACTTCAGCTGCTCTCACATGCCACGCACCTTTGATCAGAGTTTTTCATTAGCCATGTCCATTCGGCCTGCGCGTACACTGTTGACCTCATGCCTCAGACCGTGGCTGTATAAGGCTGTGCGGGCAAACTGTACTGAATTCCTTCTCAGTTGCCTCAGCCTGAGAAGTAACCTAGTGTGTCCACTTTGTGCACGCCTTAGATGCTTGCTGAGTTCATTTACTTAGTTTATGTAGTTTACTTAATTAGTTTTAAATAGTTAGTTACTGGCTACTGAAAAGATTGTTTTATTTCCTTCCAGGAAATCCTCACTGTGAGGGGCATGCCCAGTTCACTGGGGTTTAAACGTTGCCTCACGTGTAAAGAGGCTAGCTCGGTCAAACTCTTTAAGTGGGTTTGCTCTCTGTGGGAGTTACACTGCTGCAGGAAGCGCAACATCTATTTGGCCTTCAAATCCAGGGCCCAGAAGAACCAGGCAATCAAGTTGTGACTGTTAATGATGGAGTACTCTCTTCGGAGCCAGATCAGGAGAACCCCCCTGTACAACCCCCCTGTACATCATTCCTTGGGGGTCAGTAGTGCCCCTTAAACCTCAGTTCAACACTCTCCTAGAAAGAGGAAAGCCTCAGAGACCTCCTTTTAAAGATCCTAAGAAGAGGAGTTCTAATTCTTCTTCCAGTAGTGTCCGTGTGGGTGCTCCACTCCAGGTGTGCATGTGCTTCTCAAGCCCTTGATTTCTAGCTAGCTGTACCTGTTCGGCCCATGCAAGCCTCCTGTGCCTTCTCATAGCAGAAACCAAGCTCTGTATAGGGGTGCATGGATGAGCCGCCATCAGCTCCTTCTCTGCCGCCTCAGCATGAGACAGAACACTAGCAAATCTGCCTAGAGCGTACTCAGACTTTCTCCACTTTTTTCTATTAATGCTAGTTAGTTTACTGGTATTAATGTTTGTATAGTTAGTTGGTTTAGCCAAGAGGACTGTGTTTCCCTCTCTTCTACCAAGGAGTCTTGTCTTTTCCTGGCAAGGTGTGCCTGATTCTCCAAGATTCAAACATTGTCTCTCCTGCCAGAAGGCTATACTGGTGAGTGACAGACACTCCAAGTGTTTCCCTTGCTTGGGAGAGTCCCATATCTCCCAGAAGTGCTCCACTTGTTTAGCTCTTAAGTCCAGGGCTAGGAAGAACAGGGAGATAAAGCTCAGACTGTTGACAGTGGAACGTTCCCTGCAACCACCCTCTGAGCCAGGTCAGGAGATCCCCCTGTATATCCAGCATCCCATCCATCTCAGGGCATGCTTCTCCTAAGAAAGGGAACCCTTTGGCGCACCCTGGGAAAACTCCCCAAAAGAGCACGGACTCTGTCTAAGGAGCCATCTCCAAAAAAGACCCAAGTCCCTGTTGAATTCCTCAGTCTCTAAAGGTACATTGAGGCCAAAGACTTGCCCTTCCCCAGCACTGCTCTGCCCCAGGTATCCTGTGCTCCCAGGCAGCTAGGTCCTTCCCACTCCAAGACTGGAGTGAGACTCTGACCCAGCTCCTCCCTTAGCCCTTCTTATCAGGGCCTGCTGTGGCCTGATTAGGTGTGGCCCCTGCTGTGGCTGCTTCCCCAATCAGCCTACCTTTTCTGTCCCGCTCCAACCTGGGTCTTGGTGTTCTGTCGTAGGTCATGATCCATGAAAATGCATTGGAGCAATTTCCCAAAGGAAGCACTTGCCCACTGGATCTTGTGCTGGATCTCACTGTCGATTTTTGCATTTTGAGAAAGTTGGCTACCGAGGTAGCAGAAGTGCTCTACTGTCTCCAAAGTCTGACCCTCGATGGTGATTTGTGGTGGGTCATGAGCAAGGCCTGAAGCAGGTTGATAGAGCACTTTAGTCTTCTCGATATTGAGTGAGAGTCCTAGGCTTCGGTAAGCTTGTGCAAGAAAATCCAGTATGGACTGAAGGTCATTCTCAGTGTGCGCGAGGATGACACAGTCATTGGCATACTGAAGATCAGTAATGGACGCCCTGAAGACTTTAGAGTTCGAGCAGAGATGTTGAAGATTAAAGAGCTGCCCATCCATTCTGTATTGAATGTCAACTCCATGGGGGAGGTGATCTTTAACGAGGACCAAAATGACTGCTAAATAGATGGAGAACAGGGCTGGGGCAATAACGCATTCTTGCTTAACCCCAGTTTTGATGATGAAACGTTCTGCCTCAAGGCGGAGAACCATGGCAGTCATCTGATCATGGAGAAGCCTAAGGACCTTAATAAATTTTGGAGGGCAGCCAAATCTGGCTAGCACCTTCCACAGGGCTTCACAACTGACAGAGTCAAAGGCTTTTGTCAAATTGATGAACACCATGTACAGGTCCTGATTTTGCTCCCGAGACTTTTCCTCAATTTGGCGGTCAACAAGATCATGTTGGTTTTCCTGCGGGATGGTCTAAAACCACACTGAGATTCCGGCAATATTCCCTCAGCAAGGGGAAGTAATCGGTTTAAGAGGATACAGGCGAGAATTTTTCCTGCTGTAGATAGCAAGGCAATGCCTTGATAGTTTCCACACACTGACTTATCTCCTGTCTTAAAGATTGTAACAATGTTAGTCTTTCTTAAGTTTTCTGGAATCTTCTCATAATACCAGATATGAAGAAAAAGTTGTGGAGTTTCCTTACCAGTTCTTCACCTCCAAATGTGTAGACTTCAGTTGATATGCCATCTGGCCCTGTTGCCTTGTTCTTAGTTTGCATAATGGCTCGTGTTACTTCTTTGAGGCGGGGGGTCAGCAAGAAATTCTCTTTCATGTCATTGAGGTATAGATTTGATAGTGGCATCAGAGACAGTTGACTCATGGTTCAGGAGTAACTCAAAATGCTCCTTCCATCTGGCTTGGACTCTCGAGGGCAAGATTTCTACGTATAAGCAAGGGATCACCAGCTGTTTAGCCTGGGACGTATAACACTTGCTTATTATACAAACTTCTGTTATTTCTTGAAACTTAAGACCATAACCCTACAACTGTAAGGTTCATGTAGGGTGTGGGTAATCACTTCCCACTGATGAAAGTCCCCACCCCAGTTGGGACCTTAATTTGATTCTTAAAAGTCTCATTAAATCTCCTTTTCAACCGATAGCAACTTGCTCCTTACTGAATTTGTCCATGAAAATAGCCTTCTTTATGGCTATTACATCAGCTCACAGAGTGGAAGAGACGGGGCCTCAATGGCAGAGTTCAGTTTTCTACAAGAACAAAGTTTCCTTCCAATCACCACCACCTCCAGGTTTCTTTCCAACATGTCTTCTGAGTTTCATCTGAATCAGATCATTTACCTACCAGTTTTCTTTCCAAAACCACATAATTCCACACTGGAGACTGTTCTCCATATTCAAGATGTCAGGAAGATGTTAGCCTTCTGGGTTGATAGGACTAAATCATTTAGTAAATCTCCTAGACTGTTTGTTTCATTTGCAGACAGATCTAAAGGTTCTGCTCTTTCTACCCAAAGACTATCAAAATGGATTTTGGGGTGTGCCAGCATTCCACCCACATTGGTGTGTCATCTCAGTTGACGAGGTCACAATCTGCATCTATGGCTCTACTTTAAAATGTCCCAATATTTGAGGTCTGCAGAGTTGCTACGTGGTCTTCAGTATGTACCTTCTCCAGGCACTACGCCTTAGTCAGTGCCTCTAGATCTGATGCAGCAATTGACAATTCAGTTCTTTCCTCTGTGCTGGACTCGATTTCAAAGCTCCCTGCTCCTTATGGGGATACTGCTCAGGAGTCACCTGAAGTGAAGCACCCATTAGGGACACTATTCAAAGAAGAAAGAGGTAACTGGTTCTTCAAGATGTGTCCTCCTATGGGTGCTCCACTACCCACCCTCCTTCTCCTTTGCTTCAGCGTTTCCTTCAGATGGAGAAGGAACTGAGGGTGGTTCATGTGCACAGCCTATTATAGCCTTGGTGCAAGGCATGAGGTTGTCAGCAGCACATGCACGGGCTGAAGAGACACTGCTAATGAAGGTCTCCGATCAAAGGTGCATGGGGCACATGCGTACCTGAAGTGGAGCACCCATAAGGGGACACATCTCAAAGAACTACAGTCACTGCACAGAATGACTAACCTTTCTTTCTCCTCAGGCAGCTGCTGTTCCACCACTGGATACACACCCCCAATAGGCAATACAGACGTATACCTGGATGGGACTTCTACCTGTAATCAGGAAGAAAATATAGATTCAATCAGAGGTCCCTAAATGTCCAAAATTCATTTATTCACTTGCACATGCACACACAATTTTTAAAAAGGCCCAATAGTGACTCTTTAACCCACTCATCCCTCATGTTTTTTCAGAAGTGATATTAGTGGGCAGAATCACTGTAAAAAGTACATTGTATTCCAACAGGATTTATTCAAATGAGACATTTTTTTCCTTAGCAGTAATTATAGAATGAGGTTTTTTTAGAAACAGGTAAGGAGCTTACTGCCACTGCATCAAAACACATGGAACTGTATTGGCAGCAGTTATGCTGCAATAATTAAGGGGCTGCCAAAGTATCAAGTTTGGGGGTAATTGTTTGGTGCGCTACCCTGGGGATAGATCTGATCTTATTAAATAGGTTTTGTTTAATGAACTAAAAGAAGAAATAAAGTGAAGTTTAAAGGATTCTAGAGATTACACTAAATTAGGAGTTACAAACCCTAGCGAGGAAAGAGAAATTATAAAAATGAGGGTGGGGGGAACCAGAGAAATTAGAAACTTGGATGGTTGAATATGAAAACTTAGAAACAGTGCAAATGAATATGTCTGAAGAAAAGTCATCCAAAAGACATATATATTCAATGTGAGAGAAAAGCCTGGAGAATCATAATGCTGAAGGAGATTTACCAGCAACAACTTTGCAATGCAACAAGGCAGAAAACTGTCCATTGCAAATTTGGACTGCATGTGCAGAGGAATTATTTTACGAGGAAAGTTGATTTAAATAAATGTAGCTTGTCTAACCAGTGACTAAGGGGATAAATAATTCTACAAATATTTGAAGGATAGATGCATCAAGAAGGGAGAAAAAAATACAGTTAATACAACAGGGCATAACTACAATTAATAGGATAGCATTAAGGAAAGGAAAATGTAATGAACATCTGGAAAGTTACTTGTGACTAGTTTTCCAAGAAAGTGGAGGTGACTGTGTTGCTCATGACATCAAAACTAGATTGGAAACACTGGTAAATTCACAATAAGGAACAAACTGTCATTGGCAGGGAGTTGGACTATATAATCCAATAAGCCTTTCTCTTTTCCATATGGGGACCTAATAATTTGACCATTTCAAAAAAAAAATTAAATGACTGAAATATTGTTGTGAAAAAGGGTTACTTTGTATGCCAAGATGTTCTTTTTTTTTTTCTCTGAAAATTTCATGAAAGTTTAATTTCACATATTTATTGTGCCCCTTTGGCCTTTCCCTTAAAATATCACTTCTTTGTAGGAAATAGCACTGCAAAGTAGAACCTCAGAGTAACGGACCTCAGAGTAGAACCTCAGAGTAGGTTCTACTCTGCAGTAGAACCTCAGAGTAACGGGATTGCTCGGGAATGGAGGTGGTCCGTAACTCTGAAATGTTCCTAACTCTGACCAAAGTGCAGTTCAGGCTCCAGATCCAGCAGCTGAGCTCCCTCCTCAGTGCTGGCAGCTTCTTTAAAGGCAGCGTCTTTTCCTGGGTCGGACTGAGTTTGCAAGCTTGTCTCCCTCCCAGTGGGTGGAGGGGGGTGAAAGCAGTGCAGACCCCAGCGCTGCTCCTACTCTGCTGGCTCTGCTGCCTTGGGGCTGGCAGCCACAGCGTCTTCACCTCCTAACTGTAAGTGGCTGCCCATTGTGTGGGGGTGGGGTGGAGACAGGCAGCCCAGATGTGCCTACCCTTGAGATGCAATACAGGCACAGTACGGTATTTGCTTAATTTTTTTTCCTTTTGGTCTCTGCTGCTGCCTGATTGGTTACTTCCGGTTTCACATGGTGTCCGGTTGACCGGTCACTCCGTAACTCTGGTGTTCGTATCTTTGAGGTACTACTGTACAGTGTATCACAAACTGGCCATCTTGAGAGACAGTAGGGTATATTTCCACTTGAGAAATGGGAGCAAGTTCATCAATCTTTCTATAAGAACAAAACAGAGTGAATAGGGATGTATAAACCAAATAGCCCAAATATTGCTCCTATTCAGAAAGCTGGATATTTTTGAGCAGTAACTGGAAAACGTTTGTCTTCCATATACTAGGCCTCCTATTCCCAGACCCTCCCTATAGGGGATTTTGGATCCACTTTCTCTTTTTGGGCTCTACCCTATGGCCAGCAATCTTTTTTCCCACTAGTTCACATCCTGTCTTGAGGGCTTCTTTTAACCTAACACCTTGGTATTCTTATGGGTTACTAGCTAGTTCTCTGTCTTTGGAGATACTGTTTTATTCTACCCCTCATTCCACACAGTCATCCCTTCCCCCGCCCCCCAAAAATCTGTAACAATCTATATCTATATAGATAGATATAATATAAAAGTTATTTTTCAGAAAGGGGAAAGGCTGATCTGACTAGAGGCTGCCCACTCCTATTCTGAATTAGTGGGAGCAAGAAACCCCTCTTCTGCCTCTGTCACTGTTCTGTGGCTCTCAATTACCTGAAATGCTCCACAATTCTTGCACAAAATACCTATGGAAACCTTGCGGCATTGAAAATAAACAAGCTACTGTACAATGTATAAGACATAAAATTATCTGTTAAATGAAAAAGCCGTTTTGTTCTGTTATAATGAAAAAAAAAAGGACCAAGTCTGAAGTTTTCAGGCTACCCCTGCTTTACCATTTTGTTCTGGAGGTCAATGAGTAAGAATAAGAAAGGACATATGACCAAAAGACTATTTTTTCCTCACCCTCCAATAGTAAATTATGATGAGGTAGAAAGCCCCTTTTCTCTGCAGAAGTTGGCAATTTCAGGGATCCAGGAATCCATCCTTCTTGATAAGCTTCTCCAGCAGTGGTGGGTGTATTTAAAACTTCTGCAGCTGGCCACATTTTCTGTTGAATAGATAAAGCCTCGAAGGCCATGAATGTAATGAACTATCTCCTAGCCTTTTTCGATGGGGTTTATAGACTTTTCGTGGTTGTTGTTTTTTTTAAAGGAATGCTGTCAGTGTGTGGATTGCAAATGGAACTCAGAAAACCTACCCCTGAATACATGCTGACAATTTGAATTAAAAATGTTTCAACAGTGGGTCCTCAGGAGTCATTGTGTAGCTCTACATTCTTTTCTTCATTATCCCCGAAGAAGGGCCTCATGGTCAAACATCTCTGTGATTATAAAGGAAAACTCTCTGTTGTGATGCATTCTAATCACTTTAATTATAAAGAAGAGTAAAACACTGAAATAAAATATTTTACATATGGTAATCAAGAAGCCAACATTACCGTAGTAATTGGCATCTAAGTGTAAAAATATTATTGCTTCTTTAAAAATGTGAGGGCTGAGACAGTAAATGAGCTACTCACAGGGGCCACCAGTAGGCAGGCCATTCGTCCAGTTTTAAGCCAGATTGTCCTCCATCTGGTACTGAGACACAACTTGATGTGGTTTTGGTCCAGTATTGGCAGGGGGAAATCATTTTGGAGAGTGCCCTGCCCCGCCAGACTGATCTCATGTTGTTGTTGTCGTCTTATTGGTCCCAGGATATTCTTAGAATCTGTGTTAACTACTTATGCTAAACAATCTGTTCCGCCTTTTATTTAACTGTGACACTGTGAGCGCCTTTCCCAGACCTGAAGAAGAGCTCTGTATAGTTCGAAAGCTTGTCTCTTTCACCAACAGAAGTTGGTCCAATACAAGATATTACCTCATCCACCTTGTCCCTCTGAGAAGAAATTAAGAAATTCAGGTGTTTCCTTTGCTTTTTTGGCCTACTCTGACTAGTCCTTGAGCAACCCATCACTGAAAGGGAAATTATCTGACTCTGAGAAGTTCTAGACGTTCCCAGAACATTCTCTTCTTACTGAATATTTGGACATGGTGGTAAAAAGGATCCTGGAGAATTCAAGGCTCTCCTAACTTTGCTGGGAATGATGGTGTGCTGCACTGAGATTTTCCTTTGCATCCCTGGTGAATAAGGAAATGGCATCATTTTCTACTCGGAGTGGAGCTATAACCACTCCCGTATGGAAGATAGTTTCAATACCCAAATCAGTCTTTGATTCCATCCATTTAGCAATGAATATTCCTAAGAGATTCTGTCAGGAAGTACCACTCATGAGTCCTCATGTTAGATGCCTGCCATGGAATGTAAGTAACATTCCACTCTGCTCAAGGTCTTTTGAGCAAAAGGGGGAAAAAACAATAGCATCAAAGCAGTTAACTGTGCCCTGCTTACAGTTACAACCTCCATTAAATGGAGCAAAATGAGAAGAGTAAATTGTTCTGAAGTAACCAATATCCTCTACCCCCCAAAATAATCCTCTTCTAAATACTTGGTTACTTGGACCAGATTTATAGAATGGCTCCAAGAAATTAATATTAAGCACAAGTGATTATACATATCAGGAATCCTTCAGGACAACCTGTCTTGAAGCCCGAGAACCAGCAAGTTAAAAGTCAACATTTCAGAATGGAGTTATAGTTTCCTCCACAGATGGCTGTAAATATACCAAACCTCCTTCATGTATCCTATATTCTAAAGGCAGCAGAGAATCACTTCCAGGCATGGATTCTCACCTTAATATTACAGGTATTCCCATCATGACCATTTTAATCCCTCGTTCTCAAAAATCAAGGTGATCTTCTTAATGGCTGTTACCTTACCTGAAGAGTTTCTGAAGTTAGGAACCTTACCCATCAAACTTTACAGTGATTTTGAGAGCCATAGATGAGTTTATCCCAAAGAGGAGTTAAGTATTCCACAGGTCACAACACATAATCTGCTTTCTTCAGTCTGAATATCAAGCATGAGAAAGAAATACTGTTGCATAACTTGGATGTAAAATGGGCATTTAAAATACACCTCTCTAGAACAGAGCGGCCTAGAAAAGCAATCAAAACCCCTTTTTTTTGAGACGGAGAACAAAAGGCTCACATGTATATTCAGCTGTGTCAAGGAAGTATACAAGACCAAAAGCTGTCTCTGCATGAGGGACTTAGAGCATTCTCTTCCAGATGAGCTGTAACATCATGGGTAGAAAAATCTGAAAAGCATTTTGTTTAGTATATGTTCAGTCTCCAGTCATCTGCTAGTTCAGCCTTTGTCAGAAAGTACTTAATGTTGTGGTACTGAAGTAACTTGCTTCCCTGTTTCACTTGTATTGTTCTTCTGTATACGTATCCCTTATATTCCTGTCTTACACTTTTTTCAAAACTTCTTACTTTGCACAAATAATATATCAGCAGACATGCTCTCTTAGGAGATTTAAAAATACTGCATTGTTCTTCAAAGCATTTTCCCCCTTCACACCTTCATAGGATGAAGGACTCCCGTACCACCCTGTAAACACTCGGGCTCTACATCCCGCCGGTCCAGGGAAAGCCGAAGCCGCAGGCTCCCGCCCAGGCCCCCCAACTACGCTACGAGCCAGCCTATAAGAGGTCCAGGCCACAGAAGAGGCAACCTCAAAGGCAGTCCCTCTCTGCCCCTCAGCCTGGGCCCTCCAAGGGCAAGCAGCAGGGCAGGCGGTGGTTTTGACTGGGGGAGGAGGGTACCCGGGCGAACCCCGAGGACACCCTCCCACAAATAAAGTTGGCCTTCAGCAACCGCTTGCGTCCATTCCTTTCGCATTGGTCCCATATAACCACAGACCGGTGGGTTCTGAGTACCATTGCCCGGGGCTACATGCTCCAGTTCAGGTCACCCCCGATCTCCCGACCCCCTCCCGGGCACGGCACGGTAGACCAGTCACATCTACCCCTGCTGCAGCAGGAGGTGGGCCGGCTCCTCAGTCTCGGAGCCATAGAGGGAGTCCCAAGGGAATTCCAAGGGAAAGGGTTCTATTCCCGTTATTTCCTGATCCCCAAAGCGAAAGGGGGCCTCAGACCGATCTTAGACTTGCGCGGTCTCAATCGGTACATGGTCAAATACCGATTCCGCATGGTCTCCCTGGTAAAGATTATTCCTGCTTTAGACCCGGGCGACTGGCATGCGGCCCTGGATCTCCAGGACGCATACTTTCACATACACATATTCGAAGGGCACAGGCGCGTCCTTCGTTTCCTGGTTGGGCAGGACCACTACCAGTTTTCGGTCCTCCCCTTTGGCCTGTCCACAGCTTTTCGGGTGTTCACAAAGTGTATGGCGGTGGTGGCGGCCTTTCTCAGACGCCGAGGGGTCCAATTGTTCCCATATCTCGACCACTGGCTGCTCAAGGGCAACTCAAGGTTGCAGGTGCGGAACCACCTGCAGCTGCTCTTGACTACCTGTGCCGCTCTAGGCCTTCGGGTAAACGAGGCCAAGTCGACATTGGTTCCGGTCCAGCGCATAGAGTTCATTGGAGCTCTACTAGACACTTCCAGGGCCAGGGCCTCTCTCCCACCAGGCAGATTCCAGACCCTCAAAGGGCTCATAGTCACGGTCATGGAGTTCCCCCTGACCACGGCCATGACCTGTCTACAGCTCCTAGGCCACATGGCGGCATGCACGTATGTGGTACGCCACGCCAGACTCCGAATGAGGCCCCTCCAGCTTTGGCTGGCCTCAGAATTCTCTCCGGCTCAGGACGGTATGGACAAAGTCCTCACGGTCCCGGGGCAGGTGCTAGCCTCCCTTCAGTGGTGGACCGTCCCGGCCAATGTGTTGCAAGGGATCCCCTTCCGGGACCCGCTCCAGTCGCTAGACCTGGTGTCGGATGCGTCGGATGTGGGCTGGGGAGCCCATGTAGGGGACTCCCAAACCCAGGGACTGTGGTCAGCCATGGAGCTATCCCTACACATAAATGTCAAGGAGCTCAGGGCAGTCCACTTGGCCTGTGTGGTGTTCAGCTCGCAGCTGAGCAGCAAAACGATCAGGGTCCTTACAGACAACATGGCCGCGATGTTCTACATCAACAGGCAGGGAGGGGCGAGGTCCTCGGCTCTCTGCCAGGAAGCCCTCAGCCTGTGGGAGTTCTGTATAGCCCACGATATCTCCCTCCGGGCTTTCCACCTGCCGGGGGTCAACAACGCTCGGGCTGATCGACTGAGCAGGGTCTTCTCCTCTCAGCACGAGTGGTCCCTCCATACAGAGGTCACGGGTCAGCTCTTCCGAGCCTGGGGCACTCCCCAAGTAGACCTGTTCGCGACTCGGCAGAACCGCCGTTGTCACTGGTTCTGCTCCAGGGGCGGGCTGGAGAGGGATGCATTCTGAGATGCCTTCCTCCTGTCATGGTCGGGAGAGCTCCTCTATGCGTTCCCTCCCTTTCCCCTCATGGACAAGGTCCTGGAAAAGGTAAAGAGGGACAGGGCCCACGTCCTGCTGATCGCCCCAGCTTGGGCCAGACAGCACTGGTACGGGACTCTCGTGTGGTTGCTGGCGGCCCCTCTGCGGCCGCTACCGCTTCGACCGGACCTGCCGCCTCCTTCACCCCAACCTAGCCTCCCTCCACTTGACAGCATGGCTGCTCCGTGGTTAGACGCGGAGGAGACTCTGTGTTCAGAAGGAGTCAGGAGCATCCTCCTGGAAAGTAGGAAACCCTCCACTCACCGGGCATACCTGGCGAAGTGGGCCAGGTTCTCCAGGTGGGCGGGCGTGCGGGGTACCTCCCCGAGGGACGCCCCACTCCAGGTTATCCTTGATTACCTCCTCCACCTTAGGACGCAAGGTCTGGCTCCCTCCTCCGTCAGGGTGCACCTAGCGGCTATATCGGCATTCCACCCGCTGGTCCAGGGCTGCTCAGTCTTCTCGCGTGCCATGACCGGACGCTTCCTGAAGGGCTTGGACCGGTCCTTCCCGTATGCCAGGACCCCTGTACCACAGTGGGACCTGAACTTGGTGTTATCTCGCCTCACGGGACCCCCGTTCAAGCCCCTAGCCACATGCTCCTGGTCTCACCTTTCCTGGAAGGTAGCATTCCTCGTGGCCATTACGTCAGCCCGCCGTGTGTCGGAGCTCAGGGCCCTGACCTCAGACCCCCCCGTTTACGGTCTTCTGCAAGGATGAGGTCCAGCTCCGTCCACACCCAGCTTTCCTTCCCAAAGTGGTCTCCGCTTTTCACATAAACCAGACATTTTCCTCCCTGTCCTCTGCCCCAAGCCGCATGCCTCGGGCGAGGAGCACCGCCTCCACACGTTGGACGTGCGCAGGGCGCTGGCTTTCTACTTGGATCGGACTAAGCCGTTCCGTAAGTCCCCACAACTCTTCGTTGCCTCAGCCGAGCGTATGAAGGGTCAGCCAGTCTCTACCCGGAGGCTTTCCTGGTGGATCACTTCGTGCATTCACACATGCTACCAGTTAGCAAAGGTTCCCTCACCACCTATTGTGAGGGCACACTCGACCAGGGCGCAAGCCTCGTCGGCAGCCTTTGTAGCCCTGTCCCTATCCAAGATATCTGTAGGGCTGCTACCTGGTCCTCGGTTCACACGTTCACCTCGCATTATGCGATCGTCTCCCAAGGCTAGGGATGACGCTGGCTTTGATAGAGCAGTGCTCCAGCCAGACACGGTGTGGCTGTACAGTACCAATAAAACCAATACAAACATTGATTAATAAAACGTTGCAGGATCACACTTTGTGCTTTGGTCCTCATGAAGATACTTAAAAGACAAAGATGAAACCCCAAACAAGACGAAGTACAGCTCTTCAAGCTTGGCTGGTCAGCTGGGGCTGGGGAAAGGTGGGCAGGAAGGCAGCTTCTCAGCTCAGGGGAAGGGACCTAGGGGTAGAGGGAAGAGGTGGAGTGGGGATGGGGTCTCAGGGGAGTGGGTGGAGCCAGAATGGGGCACCTGCTGACAAAACCAAAAGTCAGCACCTATGTATTGATTCTTGTGGAACCCCATAAATGAGGGCATTCAAAGAGAAAAGCAATCTCTGAGTTCCATTGCACAGGAATGATTAGAGGCACTGTAGTGTTGTCCTGTCTACTCTGTGTCATGTAGATGGTTTATCTGTGTCTTATGGTCTAATGCAGTGGTTTTCAAACTGTGGTACCCCTCTCGTCAGGGGATACACAAGAAAAATCTTGTAATGGCGGACAACGCATCATGTTACTCCTTACAGACCTTTTTTCTGTTTTCAGAGGTATATTATGACCCTATCTCATATGGCGGTATGTGGTAGACTACATGTATCAAAAAGCTGCACAGTGGTCCAGTGTCATGAGCATGGAGATCTTGTCTATATCCATAGCTATCAGGAGGTCATCTGTCACTAGGGCTATCTCTTTGCTGTGCCCTGGTCTGAAGCCTGAATGAGATGTGGCTTGGATATTGGTTGATATCACATTGCTGAAGTTTAGTGATTACTACTTTCTGAATTATTTTGCCTGGTAATGGGCAGTAGGAGACAGAGAGACCAGTAGGAGACAGGAGGTATTTAGAGAGGCCATTATTTGCCTTGCAGACTCAGCTGTCAATGGTATCTCAAAAGTATACAGGAATACTTTTAAAAAGTATTAAGCTCACAGGTAACAATGGAACCTGTAAAAATCTAGTCACAATGGGCTGCCATTGTTTTCACTACCCAACTGCACCTTGTTTATTGGAGGTTTGACCTTTCACTTTGAATTTCCTGGCTTTTGTGAATTTAGGCAAGATCCTAACTTTTTATTAAAGATAGCTTTTGTTCAGATAACTCTTTCTAACATTGTGGATTTTAAAACTGTTGGTTTTGAATATTTTAAGGGCCTCTGGTGGCATAAGAACCTATTAACTGCTTTCGAAATCTGACCATGTTACCAGCTGTTGATAGGTCTGCTTACATCTCCTTTCAGTGTTTTTTGTGAACAACTGATCAAATTAGATTCGTCACTCTTGGCTTTTTGTGATTTGAAATTGAAATGGAATATATTAAAGCAGCCAACCACACTGATTACATTGCAAGCCTCATTTAATTTCATACATTCACACATTATGGTGAAATGCAGGTTTTTTTTAATGCATGATTGTGACTGTACCTTGAGCTACTCCAAAGGTCATCTGTAATCGGTGCATAATTTGTTAGTGTGAGATATCTGACTTATGAAAGCATGCTCCACTGTACTATGTATACAATAAATATATGGAGAGAAAAAAGTCAAATTTACTAGAATGTTAGAGTTCTATGATATCCTTTTATCCTCTGCTATTCAATAGACCACTACATTAAAATCTCAGTCTATAGTTGGACAGTTGTCTTTCTCTAATAACTAAGATGCCCATATTAAGATACTATAGCATGAAGGTTAAACTAAATGCTCTGAATAGGGCACGTTTCAGAGTGGTAACCGTGTTAGTCTGTATCAGCAAAAACAACGAGGAGTCCTTGTGGCACCTTAGAGACTAACAAATTTATTTGGACATAACCTTTCATGGGCTAGAACCCACTACATCAGATGCATGGAGTGGAAAATACAGGAGCAGGAATAAATACATGAAAGGATATGAGTTGCCTTACCAAGTGTGAGGTCAGTCTAATGAGACAATTCACTTAACAGCAGGTTACCAAGGGAGGAAAAATAACTTTTGAAGTGATAATGAGAGTGGCCCATTTCAGACAGTTGACAAGAAGGTGTGAGTAATAGTAGGGGGAAATTAGTATTGGGGAAATTAGGTTTAGGTTTTGTAATGACCCAACCACTCCCAGTCTTTATTCAGGCCTAATCTGGTGGTGTCCAGTTTGCAAATTAATTCCAGTTCTGCAGTTTCACGTTGGAGTCTGGTTTTGAAGTTTTTTTGTTGAAGAATTGACACTTTTAGGTCTGTTATTGAGTGACCAGAGAGATTGAAGTGTTCTCCTACTGGTTTTTGAATGTTATAATTCTTGACTTCTGATTTGTGTCCATTTATTCTTTTGCATACAGACTGTCCAGTTTGGTCAGTGTACATGGCAGAAGGGCATTGCTGGCACATGATGGCATATATCACATTGGTAGATGTGCAGGTGAACGAGCCCCTGATGGTGTCGCTGATGTGTTTAGGTCCTATGATGGTGTCCCTTGAATAGATATGTGGACAGAGTTGGCACCGGGGTTTGTTGCAGGGTTTGGTTCCTGGGTTGGTGTTTTTGTTGTGTGGTGTGTAGTTGCTGATGAGTATTTGTTTCAGGTTGTGGGGCTGTCTGTAAGCGAGGACTGGCCTGTCTCCCAAAGTCTGTGAGAGTGAGGGATCATCCTTCAGGATAGGTTGTAGATCCTTGATGATGCACTGGAGAGGTTTTAGTTGGGGCTGTAGGTGATGGCTAGTGGCGTTCTGTTACTTTCTTTGTTGGGCCTGTCCTGTAGTAGGTGACTTCTGGGTACCCTTCTGGCTCTGTCAATCTATTTCTTCACTTCACCAGGTGGGTATTGTAGTTTTAAGAACGTTTGATAGAGATCCTGTAGGTGTTTGTCTCTATCTGAGGCATTGGAGCAAATGTGGTTGTATCTTAGAGCTTGGCTGTAGACAATGGACTGTGCGATGTGATCTGGATGAAAGCTGGAGGCATGTAGATAAGTATAGCGGTCAGTAGGTTTCCGGTATAGGGTGGTGTTTATGGGACCATCGCTTATTAGCACTGTAGTGTCTAGGAAGTGGACCTCTTGTGTGGACTGGTCCAGGCTGAGGTTGATGGTGGGGTGGAAATTGTTGAAATCTTGGTGGAATTCCTCAAGGGCCTCCTTCCCATAGATCCAGATGATGATGATGTCATCGATGTAGTGCAAGTAGAGTAGGGGCGTAAGGGGACGAGATCTGAGGAAGCGTTGTTCTAAGTCAGCCATAAAAATGTTGGCATACTGTGGGGCCATGCGGGTACCCATAGCAGTCCCTCTGGCTTAAAGATATAAATTGTCCCCAAATCTGAAATAGTTGTGGGTGAGGACAAAGTCACAAAGTTCGGCCACCAGGTTTGCCGTGATGGTATCAGGGATGCTATTCCTGATGGCTTGTAGTCCATCTTTGCATGGAATGTTTGTGTAGAGAGCTTCTACATACAGAGTGGCTAGGACAGTGGTTCCCCAACATGGTGCCCGTGGGCGCCATGGCGCCCGCCGGGGCATTTATGTGTGCCCACCTACTGACAAGGGAACGCTTCCGCCGGACAACCCACCGCTGAGGAGCACGGCTGCCGGACAACCAGCCACCAAATATACCTCCGAGAAGCGGCAACGCCAAGAAGTGTTGCTGCCGAAATGCCGCTGTTTCTCGGCGGCATTTTGGCGGCGACGCTTCTCGATGACGCCGCTTCTCGGCGGCATTTTGGCGGCGACGCTTCTCGATGACGCCGCTTCTCGGCGGCATTTTGGCGGCGACGCTTCTCGATGACGCCGCTTCTCGGTGGCATTTTGGCGGCGACGCTTCTCGATGACGCCGCTTCTCGGTGGCATTTTGGCGGCGACGCTTCTCGATGACGCCGCTTCTCGGTGGCATTTTGGCGGCGACGCTTCTCGATGACGCCGCTTCTCGGCGGCATTTCGGCGGCTGGTCATTCGGCGCCCGCCACACTCTTCTGGGAACATGAATATGCTATTGCAACAGAAAGGTTGGGGACCACTGGGCTAGGATGAAGTTTTCTGGAAGATCACCAAAGGATTGTAGTTTCCTCAGGAAGTCAGTGGTGTCTCGAAAACTGCTGGGAGTGCTGGTATCATAGGGCCTGAGGAGAACGTCTACATAGCCAGATAATCTTGCTGTCAGGATGCCAATGCCTGAGATGATGGGGCGTCCAGGATTCCCAGTTTTATGGATTTTGGGTAGCAGAATACTCCTGGTCGGGGCTCTAGGAGAACGCTTCAGTCTCTGGTAACTCAATAACAGACGTAAAAGTGGCAGTTCTTCAACAAAAAAACTTCAAAAACAGACTCCAACGTAAAACTGCCGAACTGGAATTAATTTGCAAACTGGACACCACCAGATTAGGCCTGAATAAAGACTGGGAGTGGTTGGGTCGTTACAAAACCTAAACCTAATATCCCCAATACGAATTTCCCCCTACTGTTACTCACACCTTCTTGTCAACTGTCTGAAATGGGCCACTCTCACTACCACTTCAAAAATTATTTTTCCTCCCTTGGTAACCTGCTGTTAAGTGAATTTTCTCGTTAGACTGACCTCACACTTGGTAAGGCAGCTCATATCCTTTCATGTATTTATACCTGCTCCTGTATTTTCCACTCCATGCATCTGATGAAGTGGGTTCTAGCCCACGAAAGGTTATGTCCAAATAAATTTGTTAGTCTCTAAGGTGCCACAAGGACTCCTCATTGTTTTTGCTGAGTAGGGCAAGTTATTGTTATGAAGGTGTTGCCAACATAGTATACTGCTGTTGTTTCTGCCCAAGTTATTGGAAGAATCAAATAATGTTTCTGTTTAGCTAACATAATACTGTGTATCTAACATTATTGCATAAAAATAATAGGAAAATGTACATGTTCTGTTTTATGGTGGCATGTATTGGGGGTTTTTGTGTGTGTTCTGTAGTTGGGTAATCAGTTTAAATAAATCTTGTTTCATCTCTTAAACTTTTAGCCCTTCACCAGGTGTCATGCTTCTTGGTAGAAATAGCCACTTTCCACACTTTGAGGATTTTTAAATTTCCTTTTTCTATATTAGTTATATTAGTAAAGTTAGGATGATATATTTTTGCAAAAGCTACTGAAAAGAAAAAAGCTATTCATTTGCAGTAACCTTTGAAAACATGAATAGTTCATTGTGAATTTTTGTGTTAGTATTGGAACAAATACTACACAACTTGAAATGATTGGAACAATAACAATGATATGTTATTTATATACAGCAAATATGAATACCTATTCCTGACTCTTGACAGTATTTTAAAATAAAATTTATTATATGCACAACTAGCTCAATTTCATCCAGGCCCTGCCTCCTCCCCCCATGCCAGATTTAATTATCTTTGAAAATAGATATCGAAAATACTCCCAGCCCATTCACTACCCTTCTTCTCTAGCTGCTCCAAAAGTCAGGGATTACAGATCTCTGCAGCATGCCCTAAAGATTTGGGCTCTTTAGGACCAAGCCTCCAAAGTCTAGGGGCTAAGCCATCAGGCCCCTCCCCCCCCCCCCCCACACATACATATAGATAGCCAGGAGGATGCAGACACTTCTTGTAGATACGTACCTGTGACTGTCACCTCAGTAAGACAATTGCATTGAGTTTTATGTGGGACAACATCTTAATCCCTCTGGAAATCAAATCTTGCAAAGAATTCAGCAGTTGGAAGGAAAAATAAGTAGTCTCTCAAACCTCTCCCCAAAATCGAGAAATCTAAAAGATATAATACGAAATGCACTATGCACCATATTTCCTTGTCACCACTGCCTCTTCCTCAGCTACAGCTCCTATGAAACACCTCAGCACCATTTTGAATCAAAATTTTGATTTTTATCCAAAATATTTAACAAAAAGTTGAATCTTTTCACAGAAAAAAGTGTTGTCTTACCAGCCCTAGACTAAACATTTTGTCACAGGGTGCTGCTATACTGCAGCCATAGCTGGACTCCCAAAATCTACCAATTTGGAGGTTGAAAGAGAAATGCTCAACAGGCTATTTAAGGAAATTTACTCTAATCTACATTTGTAGATCTTGCACATCGCTACAGCATCTGAGCATCTCTCAGAACCTGGACGCTTCCATCAAGTATGCATCTGTATCCCATATGTATTTCAGAGATGTGAAGAAATAACTTTCACTAGTTCAGTGACCAAAAACTTCCAACATAAAACATCTGGAAGTCGCTATGAAAGAGAGTCTGTCTCTAGGACATGAATTCAGTTAGCTAATAATAGTTCCCATTACCAGCACAGGGAAGAGTAGTCAGTAGCATCAATTCCAATTCCACATCAGTATCTCAATGTCATAATATCAGATTCTGAAATTTGGTGAAACTATCAAAACCTTCATATCAATGCAGAATCTCAACCTGATCCTTGAGGCTCTCTCCTCACCCCCAACAAACACACACATGTTCCCCACCTAAGTCCATATTACGTATATGGTATTTTCTGTTAGGACAAGATAACGTTTGGGTCTTAAAATTTTTAAACAACCACAAAAAAACACTTCTTCCTTCAATTTGGCCAAATCGAAAGCACCCACAAGAAAAGATTTGGCATAAACGTGATGTCTGTAGAGCAGCAGAATTCTGACAGAACGGAGTAGAAAGTCCACAGTTTTGCTGTTTTCTTTCCATGTTGCAGAGGTGCTATATCATACGAACCTTTTACCGTATAATAGATGATATGCTGCCTCTCTGAAGCTAACAGGTCTGTAAGCAAACCAGTCCATAACAGCATTAAAAAGCCATTCCACAAAATTTGTGAGTATTTCTTGGGTAGAGAGGGCATCTTATTTTGGGGGAAGAAATATGCAATGGTGGAGTTTGGTCCTCAGTTTCTACAGTCAGCAGGTACTCCAAGATGTATCTACAGATCCCAGCAAACATCTCTTTAGGTAGGAGGGCATTCCATTCATTGAGTCTTAAAAAATAATTATTTCAATAATATGTCTGTCTCCTAGACATAAAGTACGCCTTTTCCCTGTTTTTCCCCTTTCCATCACTACGCCTCCACAATTAGTAGAGTTTATTATAGAAGAGAACTGAATATTTCTTACGTGCGAATATCTTTTCTTTGATTAATATCTACCCTTTTGCAGCCTTCCCAGTTCATTATCTTTATCATAAAGCATCTGGCTGCCTGTTTAAGACCTTTGTGTTTTTAGGGTAGTGTATTCAGTTAACATCAAACATTCTCAGTGAAATTATTTTACAATTGAGCTCAAACTTTTTGTGTCAAGTTATTGTTTCAGCTTTGGGAGTACTCTTTTGGTGGTTTGCAAGGTGAATATTGCCAATATATCCATGTCCTCTTAAAGTAAGTTCTAAAACTACTTCTGTTTTGTGCATAACGGAAGGCAACCCTACAGTGAAGATTTGGGTTAATGGAGTTTTTAACTGAAGAAAGAAAATGAGCATGTAAGAATTTTCTTTTACACACCTAAGGTATATTTATCTGAGTGCCCTCACTAAGTCTGTTTGTAGACCACTAACACACCCTGGGGTATATAAATACTATTAAAGTGTACCTCATAAATTTGAAAAACACTGAATAGTTCAATATAGTTATAAACTGCTTTTGTGTGTGCGTGGTATATCATGAAACATATTCCCCACCCCCACTTTGAAAAATGTATAAAAGGAGAAGGGAAAATAGTTGGGGAAAGATTGTAAGCACCTTTTCTCTGCCATTTTGAATGCATTTCTTGCTCTCTTTTTAACCTTTCTTAGCTGCATGAACCTTCTGGACTCCTTTCTCCCATCTCCCATGGGTACTGCTGCTGCTTTCTTCAGAGGTGTTGTGTGATCAGATGTACAGCTTGTAATGTATTCTTTCCTTTGCAAAAGTGAAATACAGCTCCACATTAAACGCTTACTTGTAGAAAGTGACAGTGGAGAGTGGCCTTTCTGGCCACACAACAGTTGAAAGCAGTAGCTAGGCTCATAGGGCACTTTAAAGCTGTTTTTTTATTTCCTATGGAGCATGTGGCTGCCTGGTTCATTAGCTCTCTGTGGGCAGTCATGTTGCTTTCTAATCTAAATTTTTATTTAATCAGTGGCACTAGGAATTTGACTAGTTCTGTGTTTCCATTTAAATAATATGTATATGAAAGTGACTTGTCTGCTTGTGGAGAGTTGGGCCAGGCAGTTAAGTTGAAGGCAATTGATGCTCGTGTCCCCCACACAGTGTGCTGATCTCTGCACCTTACATTCATGATTCTGTATGACTGGTTACTATCTAGGATGTTTTAAGGTTTCATTACTCCTGACTTTTTAAGCAAACATGAAAGAGCAGCAGCCAAAAATGGATTTGCCCAGATGCTGAGGCAGGGAAGCACAAATGAAAGCAGGACCTTCTTGAAGTTGTACTTTAGCATTTAAAAATCAAATTGGGAGGCGTAAACAGATCTAAGCTCAGCGCATATATTTGTTTTTAGATGTATACCATGTATTAAAAACTGCTTATTCAGGGCCTGGGGTCTCTTTTCCATGTATTAAAAATATAATCCTACTAGTACAAACAACAGTTCAACCCAACAGTCTCTGCAAAACTAGGAAGGGGAAAACCCACCCCATCTACTAATATCAGTCCTCAGTACTCCAATCCCAGTTCTTTGTGCCTCCCTCCCTCCTCAGAATCCTGGGAGAAGAGATGGATTTGCAGCATGTCATGAAGACCAATAGATTTTGGGTCACTATGAATGGAGAATGCCAAAATTGAGAGCCCCTCGCTAGCAATGCCTTCTCTTTTAAACTGAGGAGTCTTCAGCTTGAGAACCTCCACTGATTAAAACTGCAGCAGTATAACATTACAATTTCTCAAATAAGCAGGTTCTATACCATATGAAAATATAATTTTAAGAAGACCCAGATCTCCATGAAACAAAAATGGGAGAGGGAAGAAAAACAGTCAGTAGGGTAAGGGGAGAACATGGAATCCCCCCCTTTACATGAAAAGGCCAGATTCACCTTATTACTTATTATTTATATTACAATACTGTCTAGAGGGCCCCAACCTTGTGCTAGACACTGTACAAACATGTTAGCGACAGTTCCTACCCCAAAGAGCTCATACTGGAAGACAGATAAAGGGTGTGGAAAAGGGAAATGTTGTCAAGCCCAGCTTATAGTTGGGGAACTGAAGCTCAGATAAATTTAAGTGATTCACCCAAGGTCAGACAGGAAGTCTGTGGACAGTGCTGGGAACTGAACACATCTTCAGAATGCAGGTCTCGTGCTCTAATAACTACAAAACTGTCCTTGTTGGAAACTCCACTCCATTCCCTTTGAGCTGCTCAGATCATACAAATGGAGCAGCATCTACCCAGTTAGAGGTTTTCCCAGTGTCACATGCATTTGCAGCAAATTAACTTTTATTAATAATGTTGTCGTGCTCTTAATCAAGATCCACCAACAGATCGTTTATTTTCTTCCAATTACTTTTGTGAGATTAGCACTCCTTGACTTGGATCTGTTTTGTGAGTTCATGCCTATTTGAACCTGATTGTTAAGCCAAAAGTTTCTCATTACAAAGGGTCTTTTATAAAAGGGAATATTTCCTAATATTGACAAGTTTGTAGAATGTATATGCACATTCACAAACTGCACTACCACCACTCTTACTCAATCTTTCTTCACATCAACATGCATCATTGTGAAAATACAAGACATTAAATATATTAGGCTCCAAAGAATAGCTGAGGCTATAGTGTGTGAGCTGAAATACCTCTGCACAAACGGCCATCTAAGGGAAAAAGTGGTAGACGGTAGACTTTCTAAAAACTCTCTCTTGTGTAAGTCACACTCTTCACCTTATTTTTGTGATTTCATTAATTAGACCAAATGAAAAGCAAATGGTTTGTGACAAAACATTCACGAAGATTTTGAAACTCTATTCGTAAAATGTTTGTAAATGAGTGCCTTGAGGAACAAGTTACATATCATGGGAAAGTGAAAGTCTCTCTGACTCTGCCATGGTAATCATTTCCTCCCTCCCTCCCCATTTCTCCTAAGCAAATACACTCAGGATACTCTTCTGTGGTGATGTGTATAGAGGATATCCTCCAAAAAGAGATTGGCAGCTTTAATTTGTTTGATATGTGCAATCACAGTCCATGTTAAATTCAAAATGCTTGTCCAATCAAGGATTCAATATAGAAAAGAGGCAGTAACAAGCATGCTGTACACTGTAATAAAGAAATATGTTGATTGAAAACAGTTTGTATATTTTGGAAATGATAGGGAATGTAATTGGTAAGAAAGAAAAGGATAGGGCTTCATAAGTAATAGGAAATAGAGCATATTTTTTCACGGATAATGCTAACTCAATTTAACAATACTCTGGTGGTGTATTTTCATGTTCAGTAAAATAGGCTTGGTAGATCCTCCACTATCGCTCTAAATTTCATGATTAATGGAATGACCTCTTTATTTTGATGGTGGCAACTTTAATATGTTGCATTTCAGCCATAATGATTCATATTTTTTCCAGCCCTTAAGAACTGCTGATGAAGATGACTACCAGATCCTTTCCTATTTTCTCAATCAAACATGGCTTAAAACACAGATATTTGAGTGTCTGTATAATATTCCAACATCTATTTTTCAGGGTATATGATGAAAGAGGAGTTGGCACGGAAGCCAACTCCAGCATGTTTTATACACTCATTTATGTTTAGAACTGGTTATAATTAAAGTCCAAGACCTGTTAAACAACTCCCCCTCCATCTGCCCCACACCTTCACTATTGTGTGTACCGTTTACCCTTTTTATTGCACTTCACTTTGCAAGACCACTTTTATAATTAGGGGGTAGTAAATACTTGGATAGACCTTTAGCATATAGTTAATATCTGTGCAATCTTGCAACACTGTTGAGCTTTAAAATAGAATGAGCTTTTGCAAAAGGCTAGAATATGTCTTAAATTTCTCAGGACTAAATTAGTGATCTCATTTCTTATCTTGAGCACACATAAAAAAATTGAAACTACAAAAACTGTTAGGATATTAGTAAAAGAGTGTCTTAAATGGACATGTAAGTGCAACCATTTAGGCGATAATTGTTACATTACCTTAGAACTCTTATAATCTAGGAGGAGGAAGTACTTGACAGTCAAAAGCAAGAAAATCTAAAATTGCATTACCACCTTGTTGTGGGAAGGATTCACTTACTACTATAAGTGTCTCAAGCTTTAACTTATCCTTTTGTATTGAAATACTATAGTGCACACTGAGTTATATGAGGTTATCCAATATTTGGAGATAGCTGCTAGCATCTAGGCATAGTTTGGTATGTGAAAGAGAATGTGTCAGATTGGATTTTCATTCTAATTCAGAATGTTCATGTCTGATCATATTAAATTTAGTTCTGTGAAGTGGTGTTTCACTTTTAAATGTTCTATTCTGGGGTCCTTTTCCTTACTTAAAGTTGTAGTATTAAAAATGTGAAAGTCTCTAAAATCCACAATTAAAACACTTTCTGCATCCCAATGAACTACAATACGAGTCATTAGAGCTATTGCAGTCTGTTCAATAAATATGTACATAGGGATTTTATAATTTGTCTTATAAAAAACAAATAATTTACTCGGTTTCCTAAATATATTGTGTATATATATGCAACATGCTGAGGTGTAGTGCAGATTTAACAAAAGAAAACTTTTTATGCAAAAATATGAAACGTCTTCTAAATTGTTCCATTATTCTAGATAAATACATATTTGGGTTTTTTTTAATTATATTTCTGTATTGCTCACAATACCGTGTTTTGTACTGTACTACATAAGCTAGTTCCTGTCCTTAAGAATTTGGGTTTTTTTAAAAGTTTCTTTTGGAGTGGGCTGTGTGCAGATGAACATTTGATCCAGGATACAAACTATTGTCATGATACATTTTTGTATTTGCAGATTTTCGATAAAGTTGCTAAAAACTATGTTTTCATGTATGAAAACAGGTTTCCCAAACTTTTTCAAAATGTCACTTCCACCGAAAATTGTACTGAAATTTTGCCTTTGGACAAGTTGCAAATTCTGAACTATTAAACACCTGGATATTGATAGGCTGAGACAAAGTCACGTAACCCTATTGGCCTAACATAGTGAAATTTCAGCAGAGTGTAACTGTGATGCAGTAACAGATTTGGAGTAAAGTAACCTCTTTTTGAGACATTTCAATCTATTTCGCACGTGAGGGCACATTGACATCAGTGGAGCGATGACAATTTACACCAGCTGCTGCTCCTTAATGCAGTATTTGGGGCTTCTTTCCTTGTGTTTCTAGGTTTGACAGCTGCACTGCCCACGAGTCAAGTTGGAAAATTACATACTTTCAGATATTCCAGTGGCCACTCGAAGATTTCTGCCTTACCAGGAACTTTATGAACTCTATAGGCTTCAGCAAATGCTTATTTTGGGGAGAGGAGATACCATTTAGTGTTCTGAGTAAAAACTTCTTTTTAAAAATGGAGATGAAGGATATAAAGTGTAATATATAAAGTAATTTTCACTTGCATTAATTTGATTCCTATAGCTATTATAGCTGGAGCATAGCTGTTGGTTGAGAAAGCATCGTGTGAGCTAAAGACAAAAAGATATTTTAAAGGCTATAATAAAACACCACAGACTGGAGATTTCTACCCAAGGTGTAATAGTTTCCTTATAAACTAAGTGTGAATTATAACATGCAGTTATGCCCTTAGCCTAAACCTTTGAGTATTATTGCCTACTGTCAGTCACTGTTTGTTATAAACCTCAATTCTAAACAATATATAAAAAGAAATACTAAAAAGCATGCCTAGTAAATATAAATTTCCCTTACACTCACTCTTTCTTTCTGCACTGCTCTGCAAAGCTAGAAATACTTCCACTGTGCATTTTGGTCTTTACAGTTTCCACTCTTAAATGATGGACAACAAGTTAACAAAATAAAATAGATGTTGACAGTTCTCAAAAATGAAATAATGTTTAATGTAACCTCCAGTTTCTCTCTGAACTTTGACCATCCAATAGAAAACCTTAAGAGGAGGGCGAGCAGAACTGTCAAGCACAGAATTACAAAGAAAAAAAATTAAACTAAATAGTGAGGGAGAAGTCTAGGTTCTCGTGCATGATATTTAGCAGCAATGGTAAGGAGAGGGATGTTTCTTTCTTTGTGTAATGTGAAGTAGTTACAATAAACACAAGATTTCCAAATCTCAGAGGACTCTCTTGACAGTTGCTTGATAACAGCTTTTTTCACTCCATAGTTTTGACAGTTTGTGTGTGTTGCCATATCTAGTGTAAACTAAAACATCACTGTCATTCTGTTTTTCTTTTGTATGTGGATTCCTTTTCTTTCTTTATTTATTTTTTATTTTGCATCTTTAGGATAATGAAAAAGATGGGTTTTTCATTTGTAGTCTGCAGTAAGGCAAGTTGTTGGGAGATTAGCATTTGTAAGTTTTGAAAGATTCAAGTTGACAAGAGAACTGCTTTAATTTTTTTATATTGCTTCTTTAAAAGTGTAAGGAGGGTGTTTAAGTTTAGTTTTCACTTACCTTTTGATGTACATCAGTTTGTATATGTGTGTGTGTCTATATGTATAATATGAAAACACAGTACATAGCTAAAATAACCTCAGATTCTCAGTCATTTCACCTTATTTGCATTTTTACTTTTTTATTAATATAGAAAATCCACAGAATTGCAGCACATGTTAAGATACTTTCTCCCCACACTTGCATGAGTGTCCCTATTATGTGGTCTTTTCTCCTTCCTTTTTTTAATCCTTTATTTTACTGGTGGTTAATTTTAGAAATAGCAGGTCATTTAGAAAAGCTTCAGGGGAAAAAAACAGATGAAGCTCTTTATTTGGTGAGGGATATTTGTCAGTAAGGGATCATAAACTATCTCTACCGCTGTACCTTGTCCACTGCAGTAGCAGCTCACCTGTTTTGGCTTACCGTAGTTCTTAAGATGTCCCTGAATGTAAGATGACTTTTTTAACCTTTTGGGTTTTCTATAAATCTCACTAAAGTTATTTTGTCATCAAACCAAATTTGCTTTAGCACAGCAAAGCGCCCAGTGTCGTCATCTGGCATGTTACAGACAAATTCCAATTACTTTTCTGCTTCACGCTATTGTTAAACAGTACAAGCTAGCTGACAGTAAAATTATAAATACAGGTGTTGTCACACTACACTATAATCAGAATTTTAATTTGAATTTTCATATATAAAGCCTTTTTTTTACATGAAAATGGGAATAGAATTAGTTTTATTGACAGTAAAAAGACATTTTGAAAGCTTCCTAAATCATTACCTGTATTTAATAGGGGAAAAATTGTATCTGTCCATGTAAAAAAAAAAAAGTTTTATTATCACATATTTACTCATTATATTTAGTGGTAAATAAAACTAGGAAGATGTGTTTGACAGATGATTGACGGAACTCAGTACATTTTCACTTCATCAAAACAATAGAGAGACATAAATATATATTTGCTTTTGTTTTGTTCTGCTATTACTAATGCAAGCTGACGATAAAATCTTCAGGTAAATTAAGTAGAGCCTGTTGAGTCTACATGCAGTGCTCAACTTTTTATTTTGCAATTTTCTCTTCTTACATAGATTCATCATCTTTCTCTCTGCCCCCTCCCTTCGCTTTGCTTGGTGGTTGGAGTGGTTCCCCCTTCTCAAGACCCTTTTTTTTTTCCTTCAGGCATTTAGTGTCGTGTCTGCCAGATTTCAGTGATGAGCAGCGAATTGCTTTTAAAGTGGGCATTATGCCAGTTCAGCAGCACAATGGAAAACCAATCTTCCACCATTCTACTTTTGATGCTGTTATTGTAGCATTTTAGATAACTGCTGCCACAAAAAAAGATGTGCTCAATTGCTACCAGTTAGTCAAGTTAAATCCAGAGTAGCATTAAAATTACTCTGAAAACTGTTTGTCAGAGGTCATGTGTTGTCTGTGGCTACAACGTATAGGATAGATGGTCTGGTCTGGGTTTTTTTTTGGGGGGGGGGGGGGGGGAAGAAGGGTGGTTTTGGTTTTTTGTTTTGTTTTGTTTTTGTTTTATTATTACTCTGAATGACCAGCTCTCTAAATAGCCCTTCACTACCTGTTTACTTATTGTCTTCACCTCACTGTTGAAAAAATGTGTCAAATAGAAATGTTGGAAAGTTTCTTTAAAGTGCTGGAAATAGCAGGAGAGTAAGTTGTTCAGGGTGCTACAGTTTGTACAGTGTGAAAGCAAGAATGGGCGGGGGGGAGAGCAAGAGCATAATTCTCTGGTTTCTGTAGCAAGATTACTGTTTTCATCTTTTTATCCTCACTTTTCAACCACTGAGTTCACTTTTCTATTTTTTTTTTTAATAGCACAAATGGAATTTATCTGCTATCTCACTCTCTTCTCTGTCAGCTCCCACTCCTCTTTCTTCTGCTGGCTTTGCTTGTGAATGAAGGGACTCTTACTACTACTGTAGGACAGATGACGGCTATTGAGTGAGGTTGTTTCATTAGATGGCTTCTAAATCCATTTTTTTGTAAAATACAAACAGATTATTTACAAGTGGTGAGAATTAAAAGAACAAGAATATTTTAGCTCACTTATTTGTTGCTGAGATTTTTTTAATGAATTATAAAATATCTGAACAATCTGCATGCCTGATTCACTTGCTCTTGTGTTACCCACTATAGTAACAATGTAATGTATCATTTGTTTATTATGCTTCTATTCCTTTTAACAGGGGAATCACTAGATTACACTATTTTAGAGCACAGGACTGGGAGTTAGGGGATCAGAATTATTTTCCTGGCTCTGCCACCGATTTCCTGTAGGAATTTGAACAAGTCACTTTAGCCATAATCCATGTTTAAGATGAGCACCCATGACGACTGATGTTTAGAACCTTTGAGGATCAGGTAATTTATTTAGAAGTGTTCTTCAGCAGATTTTGACTGTAACCTCCTTGTGGCTCAGTTTCTCTCTTCTGACATTAGTAATAACCCCATTTTACAAAGAGTGTTGTGAGACTTAATTCACTAATATTTGTAAGGTATCTTAAAATCCTGCTATAGATGGCAATATGGAAGTGCAAAGTTATAATAATTATTACTTAGGGGTTATGAAATTTCACTTTAAAGTGAACATATTCCTTTTGGCTTGGCAGAGTTCTAACTATTGCAGTTGAGATTTTGTTATTCTCATAGCAGGTACTTAATGAATTCTCCATATTCTTTTAATCAAGAAGCTTATTTTGGTAGTTTGGATGGGTTACACTTAGATTCTGACTTATAAAAAAGTAGCATATGTAACTGATCTGGAACACCTGCAAAGTAACTCCACTGTGAAATATTTAATGGAACTGGTTGTGGTGGTTATAAAAGGCATCATCACAAATAGAATAGCTTATATTCAGTCCTCTTTATTACCCTCTTTAAAAGTTTTTGTCTGACTTCTTTAACTCCTTTGATGAAAGAAAAACTAGGATCTTTGAGCAGATTGACTGAAAGATGCAAATACACAGAAGCTTAAGGAATTCTACTCCTCCAAAAAGTGGTGTTTAAAGATAGTTGAGCCAAATGGCAGTGAGGGAAGATGATCTTTGGATGAGATGATAGAACAATAAACCTTGAAACTTGGAGAACTGTTACAGGCTTAGCATAACTTCTTGGCACATACCTATGACACAGGTGCAAGTAGTTATATCTAAATCTAAAAACAAAGTAGACCTCGTGGACTTTTTAAAGCCTAAGTCTTCAGTGGTATAGGACATAGAGAAGCAGACATCTTGTTTCTCTGTCATATCAGAAAAGCTGTACCCCAGGACCTTTTTGAATCTCTCCATACTAAAATGTCTTCCCAAGAAGACCAGCTGGAAACTTTATCCACTGAAATTAAATTCTTAGATGGACATGTGCCCAAGGCAGAACACTGACTAGCTAACATGAAGCTCAGTGAGAAATAGAAGTCAGACCTTGTTATTGAATGAAGTGACTTTCACACAGGTACATAAAAATTGCAGGAAATCAGAATAATTTAAAATATCTAAATTGTTGGCATTCCTACAGGTAGGAAGAAACATGAACTTATTGCTTTTTATATACATTACACATACATTCCCTTCCTCTTAATATAATGGGGGGGGGGTGACCTCCCTCTATTTTGGAATAAAATATGAAAGATTGACCACGTATACATGGTTAAATGTTACATAATTCCCCACTAAAGAGCCATCTACAGAAACAATGGAGGGAGTATAATCATAGCAGCAATTTCAGCTCTTGGAGTTAATTGCTTCTACAGTCACGAAAGAGGGAATTAATTTCTGATTGGAACAATCCCTGTGTTCCCAGATATCAGTCCAGTTACACAGTTTCTGTGGAATTAACCAATAGAAATGTGGAGCGCTTTCTAAGAAGAGGGTATAGGAGCTGAGATTCTATGGCCAAGAATGTGCAAATACAATTTTTACTTTGGTACTTCATTTTTAGGACACAAAATCAGCCAGTCAGTTGTTTTGAGGAAAATGAATCAGAAGCTGTTAATAGTGAGGGCTTGGTGAAATAAAAGTAAGTGGTTGGACTATAGCCTCATTTTTTAATACTACCGGTTGGCGGGGGGGGTGGAGTTTAAATGAGGGCTAGAAGGGTTGAAACATACTCTACATACTACATTTTTATTCCAGTTTGAAAGCTAGTGACATGGCAAATAATGACTGACTAATAAATATGACATTTAGTTTTAAGTAGAAGCCAATAATTTATAAATAAGTAGAATCATGTTGTAATTACCTTTGAACCTTCCATTAAGAATCATGTGCACTCAGTGATCACTCTAATAGGGCAATATAAGGATTGTTTCTAGGTTTCTGAAAGTGTCTGGTTTGTGAGTACGTTCAAGTCGAGGCAGCGTATGTGATCTATAAAGGCCTGATCTATAAGACCCAGTTGTATAAATGATCATATTTCACACTCTGCCTTCTCATAACAGTTGCAACCTGATAGATCACTCTTGCTCTGAGTTCCTGGGATTGATCCCTTCAAAACTGGCAACAGGGCATACATAATGGAGGCCTTATGCCGCTGGAAACTTCTTCTTTTTAGCTGTTTGGAGCCTGTGTTTGGTGACTTTTTGAAAGTAGTACAGGAATTGTAATTTTTGCCTGCTTTGGCTACATTTCTTTTCATATTTTCACTTAATTTAAATAAATAATGTGTTGTTACATTAAAGCGAAGTTAAAATCAATGTTCAATTGAGTGCAACATTAATTGTGAGAAGCCAACAATTCAGAAGTCAGCAAGTTCTATAAGTTAATGTTTCTTCCATGACGCATCTCTGCTACAGTAAACTTGTATATTTTATGGCATATGTTGAAACAGAGGTTCTCAAACTGTACCACTGCTGGCCCACAGGGGCGTTTTGGTATATTTTCTGGAGTGCTGACAGGCTGGATAATACTGACTCTTCTCATTTACAGCTGCTAAATCACGTTGGAAGAAGCTGAAAATACATTAAATATTTTCATAATGTTACCATTTTCTAAGAGCAATTCCTGTAGCTGCCACAGGAATGCTGTGCAAACTCCGATAAGAGGGGAATGTGGTCTTTACAATGGTAAATGAGAGAGGTTATGTCCTTGAGACTATCTCTCTATTAAAAATTTTTCCCCACTGTGAAGAAATTTGAGAACTCTTGTTTCAATATATATAGTAGTGGATTAAGATTTTACATTTAACTAGGGAATCAGGAATGGAAAACACTGCTTAAGTGCAACATGGTAGAGTTAATGTTGCAGAAATCTTAACTTTCAGATTTTCCTGGGTTTTGGCTGTTTAATATCTCATCAACGTTAATGCTAGTTTTGCATTTGGTTTTCCTGGTTTTTTTTAAATTGCTGTGCATCATACATATATGTGTGTGGTTTAAATTTTATTTATACATAGTGGTCCTGACTCTCACTTACACTAAGGCACCTTTACACCACTCTGGCAGTGTAAAGAGGTCTTACTGTGCGTGTGCATTACATTTAAATACCTACTTTAAATCCCCTTAATACTGCCGGAATAAATAGTGTAAATGAGAATCAGGCCCAGGGAGCACTCCAGTGTATTTATGCATGTTTACGATCACATAAACTTCTCACAAACCATAGTATAGTTTTTAAACCATTATGTAAATTGGCTTTATATAGCTCTAATCTGTGTCACTAAATTCATCCATTCAGTGATAATTCTAAACTAATGTATTTGAAATAGAGAAATGTGAACACACTAAATATGGGAACTAAAGATTCCAAAATATGTGATAGTGTGGGATCTTACATATGTTGTTTAACATGTGTTTTGAAGGGAAAGACTTTTGTATATAATTCACTAGTGGCACTGCTAATCAGGTGCAATATTCATCCAAACCATCATGACAATAAAAGCTTTGTAGCAACCACACCATCAGATATTACACAAATATG
>JBAIAC010000004.1:139517500-139535000 GCA_037349315.1 Chelydra serpentina
CAAGGTGACCCTCTCCTGAAACATGGTAAAGGACACTACTCTCACCTCCTGGTATTTTATGTTTGATACCAGTGTGAAGCAACGCCTTTTCCTTCTTCTTCATGCCTCCACCGCCTTTATTAATGGTCAAGCTTCCTCACAGTTAGGCCCTACCAGTGTCAGCAGTGACTCTGTTCCGCAGTGCCAGCCTACTGCAGGAAAATAGGCTCCCTGTGTTTATTTGAATCTGAACCAGACAATAGTGAATGGAATTATAATCACACTTCTAAATACTTGGAAGATCGATGTAGTAGAGCACTTGAGCAGAGCCACAATATTTTATTCAGTTTGATAGCTATGGGTCTTTTTATCAACACAAAAGCTGCAGATAATTATTTTTAAGCAAAACTGATACTGGTTACTGGACTAACAGAATAATGAAGATGGACTTTTAGGACACCTTAGAGCTGTTAGTTTCTGTTTTGTTGTAACTGGTAAGAGAAGACCTTTGAGATCTTAAGTATTTTATAGTCTACCATTATAAGAATACTAGAATAGTATTAGAATTATTTTAATTTATAATTTATTAGGCTAATATTAATACCCACAATGTAAAAAGTGCATTCCAAACAGAGGGAGGCAGGCATATCCCCTGCCCTGAAAAACATGTTGTTTAGCAGGGGGTATACCAGTGGTACAAGTTGGGGAGGGTTCTGAGCACCTTTTGGTCCAAAAAACAAACTGTCCTGTGAAATCATTTGTGGCTGAGATCTAGTTGGGCTGTGTATACAAACTAAGAAACTGGTGTCACCAATGGGTATCTAAGAAGAACACCACCATGTAGGCTTAGTAATCTGTGGCTTTGCACAGCTTCTTGCTATTTTTTATTAGAAACAAAAAAGCAAAGATTTTGTCGGGTGATACCTTTTTTTCTTTACTGCTATTTTTTTGTTTTGCAGTGACATTGTAGAAACGGCAAAGCTAAGGTTAACTGTAGGGATGGGGTGCTGTGTATTAGAAAGGGGGAGAATGCAATTAAAAAATGACTCACATTACCTGATTTCATAATTGACAGAATATTTATTTAACTTGCAGTAAATTGACACACCTCTAGACAGAGACAATTATGACTGACTGTATAACATCTGACAGAACCAATTATGACTGACTGTTGTTTGCTACCTTTGCACAGAAATAAATGAAACATAGATATTTGCAACAGAGACTGCTGCCTGTGTGCCTAAGCTTGCTATAATTAAAATATAATAACCAGTAGGTGATATAAAAAAATTTCAGTTCCTAATGGTTTCCAATTTAGTATGTTTTTTGTTCAGATAAAAGTATTAGACGTGACATTGTACATGTGTGATCTACTGAATCCTTAACACGTACATGACAGGATATGGATTTTTGTTTGCTTTTAGATAAACCAACAATCTGAAATTTTGTTCATGGAACTATATTATTTCTCACACACAAAGTACACATACGTGTGTGTGTGTGTGGTGGTGTTAGCCGATGAACTCTCACTCTGATTATCTTGTCAGAATCCAGTTGTCCAATCAGTAGATGTAAAGCCCAGAAACCTTTCACCGTACTGCAGACAAGAACAAAAGTGCTTGGTTTCTAATATAAGGTTCTCTGTGCATCATTTTCATAGGAGTGAAGGTAAAGGGTGGCAAGTGGAAAATATTTAACAATACCTTGAGACATTTCCATCTTTGCTTCATCCATCAACATAACTGTGTGGGGTAGATAAGTTTCAGATACCTCTTCAAAAAAGAAAAGCGTTCTTCACTCAGTTAAAAAGAAAAGTGGAGGGGGAAGAGGAGGAACACATGGGAAGTTTAATAGGAACTTCCGTCTAATAGTCCGCATCAGTAAAAGATCATTCTGTATTATGAGGAATGGGGCGGTTTTTCTCCCTACGTGTTTGACAAAGGGGTTTGGTTCTGAAATATTTATCAAGAGTCATTACATTACATTAGGGAATATGATATCTGAGTTTTATTTTGCAAGATCAAAATCACATCTTAATTTCCATTTTTAAAATCTGTTTTAAAAACTTTAAATTTCTTCCCTTATTTTTATATAAAACACTGATGCTTTTTGTACATTATATGAATGTATATTATGTTTTTGCAGATATTAACAATTGTAAATGAAAAACTTGCCATTGTGTATGGACATTATGTTAAAAAAAAAAAAAAGTGATAGTATTAGGTATTAAACTATTTTCATACTTGTGCCCGAGTGTTAAAAAGCAATTCCATTCGATGTTTATAGCTTTGTTCTGAGAGGGCCTTAGGTTTCTTATTGATTAACTTCTCATTTAGGAAGAAAATGTGAGCTTTTATATGCATCTTTAAGTTGGATGGTATGGTAACTTGAAAGTATTGACTGACTGTGTGATATACGGTGGTCACAGTTGTCTTTTACTAAGAGGAGCACAGAGTGATGCTGGTTGTCATTCTTACTCTGCTGTGTGGCAGCGTAAATAGTCCCCTTTCTAACCAACCTGGTGGGAAAAGTCAATATCCCATCAGCAGAGGAGGTAAACACATCAGGAGCTGTGTCCTCTCTCATCTTCCCCTGCACTGTATTACTACAGTTCTTTAAATCTCTTCTCCCCAGTCATCAGATGCACTTGTGTCATTCAAATGCATAGTATTGCTGTACTGCAGATAGAACTGCAGTCTGAATTTAGTGGTATAACATCGCATTCTATAATTAAGACTTACAATTATCCTCCCACTAATTTAATGCGGCCACTTTTATTTCTCCATTCCCATTCCACCTTTCCCTTCTGCCTTAAAAACAAAAATCCATCTAGCAATCTTTTAAAAGTAATTCATGTACATTTTCAGAAGGGTTACCGTGAACAATGAATGTTTAGATCTAGTGAACAAAAGCTAGAAACTCTGCTAGGGGAATGGCTTGAGACAGATTTTGAGTGATGTGTGTGTCTGTTTTTTTGTTCTTCACTTCAGCATTGCTTTATTGTTTCAGTTTAGTTGTTCTGTTCCTGATTAATGTGTCTTCCTGCTCTTTCCATATGTAGCAGCTGTTTCTGTACATTGATACACTTCACCTTGGTCTCTCCTGGGCTCTGTGAAGCTTTAAAACTATTTTAGCCTAATTTTGAACTTCAGGTTTAGACACTTCATGATACAGTTGTTGGTACAGTAAGCACAAGTTTCCTCAGTTTTGCCAGGACATGAGCAGTTACAAATAAAATCCTTTAATATCTTTTACACTTTAGCAATATATGAATTGCTTAGTTTAAATTTGGTTAGTTTAATTTTTGTTTGACAATATACTGAGTTACTACAGGATTTAATGTATCTTTTCAGTTATGTCTAATTAGACCCAAGATTTAAAGTGTTTCCAGGTTAAATACATGTGTTTTATGCTATAGTGACTTAAATCTGATTAAAGTACAGAATCTTTATCTGGTTTTTCATTCTCTTTAGGCTGAATTTTAAGTTATCTTTTACCAGTAGAAAAAAATAATTTGATTATTGACTGAATAGTGACAAATAGTAATTCAGCTGTGTTATACTCTAGTAGACTCCATATATTGATGACTTAGGACCTGATCCTGCAAACACTTATATGTGTGTGTGCAGTTGGGCATGTAAATTCTCACATACTTAAAATTAAGCATAAATGTAATCCTTTGGGGACTGAACCTTTGCTCATTAGTTGTTTTTTTATAAAGTACTTAAAATTTGATGTATACTTTTAATCCTATCATAATTTTAAAACAAAAGAAATTTGTATTAATATGTGCAAAGATTAGCTTCAGTGGAAGTTGCTGAGTAAATAAATGTGAAAAGCTAAGCGTATGAAGTGAGGAACCAACAATAATACCTGAAGCTAGGTATATTGTATCAAAGTATTAGGTAGTGATCTTACCTTGAAAAATCTTGCAAAGGTCATAGATGTTTTATAACATGTTTATAAAATTCCAGATTCATGATTATTTTCCCCCAATACTTTCTGTCCCTCCTATCTAATGTTTTTCTCCTCATACATTAGATGGGTCCTTCATTCCCATGGATAGGACACAAGCTAGATCAATGGGATGTGTTCATCTCGCCACCTTAATTTTTTTAGCCTGACCCTATATGGGTGGACTGGAAAAATCAAGAGTCCCAAAAAACCTGTAGCTCTCATTGCTTCTGGGAAATGCTCACTGCCCTAAAGATTTATGTTATTCTAACAAACCACAAACTGTAGTACTGGCTAGTTAAGAAAGAATTGTTGTTGTTATGTTTTTTTATATGGAATATGTACTTTGGGGCATTTTTGTAATATAAATAATGTAATGAAATGCTTCAGTCTCTGCTCAGAGGACAGCAAGAAATGAGACAGGTTGTAGCAGGTCAAGAATAATGTGCAATAGGAAAACTGTGTATCCTGAAAGCATCTCATGCTTATGCTATGCCAAAATGGCTTGAGCTGCTTCCAGAGATTGCATATCTCCCTGTACCATACCGTGACCTTTTTGATCAGCAGAGAGGCTTCAGCTGGAGCTCCCATAGTATAAAAGAGGGAGGGACCCTCAACTTTGGAACCACTTCCTGCGTGTCCACTAATCCAAAAATGTCTGAATCGGTTGACCTTCCAGGCACACTATCAGGCCTATCTATTTACCTGGGCTTATGAAGAGGGAGGGGCATGATTGGAACCTGTTTGCAAAGAGGAGCATTGTTGGACTTGATCTTTACCAGGTGTTATTGTTGGCATGTGGAATATCTGCTGATTTTACTCTTAGTTGGATTGTGTTTGTCATTTTGATAAGGCACTCACAGCCAAAGATAAGGGAGCTTGTTTATTTTTTCTATATTGTTATAAAACTAAATCTAAAAAAGAAAGTGGCTTTGCCACTGTATTCATGAAGCGTTTACAAAACAAATATTAGGTGTTTTGTCAGAGATATCATCATGCCAACCAAATACTCTGGAATGGCCTATTCATTGGCACATCAAGAGAATCTGATGTCTTCCACATAAGGCCTATTAGTTAAGCCTCATCCTACTTACATGTTAGGGTAGGAAGTTGCGGTCATTGGGAGTTCCTCCTTTGTTAATAGTGTGCACTTAATGCCTTTCATCAAAGATCTTGAAGTGCATTACAATGATAGATAAGTATTAATATTCCCATTTTTCAGATGAGGAGACCTGGGAACAGAGCGCTAGACCTGCCCAAGGTATTTCAGTGGTCCAGCGATACAGATAGGAATAAGAACAAAGGATGAAATCATGGCTCCATTGAAGTCAATGGCAAAAAAAAAAACATTGACTTCAGTGGGGCCAGAAATTCATGATGGGTCTCCAAATGCCTAATCCCCTTTTCCAACCACTAAACATGCTGTCTACTCTAGGTGATAAGTTTCATGATCCCACTTTTTTTAATAATCAGTTATCAATGACAACACATACCTGGTTTTCTCTGATGTTGTGTCTAATCAACCCACACTTCCTCCCTCCACTTGGGCAGCATTACTGGCCAAGCAGCACTTCCTGTCAGTTACTGACAGGAGGTGCTGCGCCCGTTCAGTTGTGGTGTGACAGATGGTCTGACTAATTCCTTGTTGAACTAGATTCAGTGTCTTTGTGAGTTACAATTTTGACATCCGTCCTAAACATGTGGGTAAAAGCATTGTTGTAAAAGGTAAGTGGGGGATGAAAGCACAGAAAAGTCTGAAGCTAGTGCAGTAAAATTTGTTTTGTGTCTCCAAAGCAGAAGTTAATCACATCTTATTTTAAAAGATTAATGAAAAAGTGTTTCCCTTTTTGATCTTTTAATCCTTCTCTTTTATTTTTAGAAAGCATGAAGAGGAAGCTGACCACAAATGAGACAGAGGTTTACAGAAAGTTGAAGAACACAGTAGACAGATTTCTGTCCATGAGTGGCTATTCTGAAGTAAACCTCAGCAAACTCTTTCAGACCTTCAGTATAGTAAAATCTGTGGGAGATCCCAGTAATGAAGGACAATGATTACGTGAAAATGGTGGGAGAAGAGAGGTTTGTTGTCCTTCAAAAATAGTCATCTTTTTTCTCCTCTGGCTTTCCCATTTTAAACAATAATACTCTGATTTCAGCATAGATAAAATACAGATGTGTTTTAATCATCTTGGTTTCTCAATGGAGAAAAAAAAGTAAAGATAAAAACAGAATATAGTGATGTACTGGACCACCTGAATAGTTTATTTTGTATACTCATATATATTGTGTTGTATCTAGACCTATGAGGGAAAAGGGGGTGGGGGAATTGCTGCTTTAATTGAATAATTCCCAGTGAGAGTTGCTGGAATGTAAGTGATCCTAGACTTTGCTCCAGGGTATTTAGTAGAGGTGCTCTCAGGAAGAGAGGTTAGTAGAGGTCTCAGTAGGAGCACTAATGTTTTGCCTTTTCATAGTTTATCTACTTTCCTATCGTAAACATACCAATTAAAAACAATACTAAACCTAAAAGCCTCCTAATGTCCTAATACCTTCTTCTGAAGGGGGCTTTACTTTTAAGATTTATATATAAAGGTACTGAACAAGGGATGGCAGTTTTATAACCTGTAGTTACCAAAAACAGAGAACCATCTTTTTTTCTGTTTTAGATGTACTTTCTTTGTACTTAAACATAAGTAATGTCTTGCTAGTCTAAAGAAATACATATGCAGTCAGCTTACCAGATACACATACCAAGCACCTAGATATCTAACTTTATTCCACACAAAGATCAGATGATATAAACAGTCAATGACACAAATGTGGGTAGAACGCAGTGTCGCCAAAAAAATAGAAGTTAGTGTTTTATGATAAAAGTGATTATGGCCATACTGAAGTTTTAATGGTTTTATAAACAAATCTTATTGCCTGTTTACTGCTAGTAAAATGACAAACAAAAAAGACAAGAAATTATTATAAAAATGGTTGGTTCTTTTGTGTAGGAGGAGGAAAAAATTAAGGTTGTTTGTACTTTTCAATAAGTATTACATTCTGTGTTAGGTTTACAATGTCATGCATTTGTTAATTCAAGACTATAAAATGCTTTTTAAAATATGTAACAGTATAAAATGGAAAGTTTTGTACTGCTTGAAGGAAAAAAATAAAGTTTTCTAGTGAAAGAAAATTTGACTGGATCTGTTGTATATACCGGACACGGCACGGGGGAGGGTCCCACAGCCCAGCGTTCCTTACTGAGCCTGAACATCTACACTGCAATCTTACAGCCCCACAGCCCAAATCAGCTGACACTGGCCAGCAGTGGGTGTTTTATTGCAGTGTAGACTTACCCTTAGAGTCCATTCCTCTAAATTCACAGTACAATTTACAGAGGTATATGCATCTCTGCTTTTAAAAGGTCAGTTTGGTTCAATGAAAACTAAGAAAAAGGCTTGAAGCTAGAAACTAGTGACAGTACCAGCACAAACCCACTAGATATCAGAGGATTGTGTGTGATTGAGTGTGTTTATATCATATTTGTTTATAAAATTTCACCAGAGAGTGCACTGAGGTAACAGTGTTATGTAGATATTGATGTGTATGTCTGAGTATACATTTGCTTTCTCATACATGGGGCTAACTCCTGCAAGTTTTACTCGCACAAGTAGTTCTACTAAAGTAAATGTGTGTGCTTGTCAACCGTTACCAGTTTGGGGTCAATGTTATCCCACACATCTGGATGCATCAAGCAGTGCCACTTGTGCATTCATTGAGCATATTTAGTCAGATCATTACAACAGATCATTTCTCAGGTGTAGGGTCTGAAATAAGGTCTTGCTGTCCAAATGAAACAAGCAAGTTAGAGAGCATTGGAAGATACAATCATCAATAGCCTGTCTCTTTTTTAAATTTCCTGTATATTTGAGATTTTCACTGTATCCAGTCAAATTATTATTTGACTTGACCAATGAGACTGGGTAGAATGTTTAGAAAAGTAAAAGGATTACATTCTTGAAGACATGCAAGCATTATATACAGATAAAATGGTTACTCTGGCATTTGTATGTATCTGTATAATCATTGTTAAATAATCTGTTAGTTTACTAGGTTAGGGAGTTTTAAATTAAATGAAGGTTGTGGAATAATTGTGAAGAGTGCAGCAGTATATAGTATCCATATTTGTAACTCCAGTAAAGTTGTACTTCCATCACACAGAAAAGAAGGATTAAGCCCTGTTTTTATGATACAGAAGACAAAATCCCCTCTACAGCAACTGTAGCCAGCCACAATCAGATGGGGAATCGGAAATGAATGCTTTTCCCAATTTCAGGCCATTTTTCCTTCGTCTCAGATCAGAGTTGAATTCCTGGCAAGGAACAACTGCCTTTTTCCTTACTAATAAGCCCGAAGCAATTTGTCTCTTTTGGGCCCTGGAGAAAGGCTGGGAAATGCAAAATCATCTTTCTATATTTTTTCAATATTCTATGTATATAGGAAATGGCTATAGTTGATTTAGTGCTGTAAATAATTTAGGAAAGGTTGAAGTTCACAGGCTTGTATTTTGAAACTGATCTAGGCTGAATTATTCCACATTCTGCCTCGTACTTCTCCCTGCTGCAGCCCCCAAATCTACTAGTTAAACATTTTTTTCTTTCTTTTCTCTTCTTTTTTCAGTTTGGGGAGAGCAATGTTGATACATAAACTAAGCAGCTAGACTTCACATAGGGCATTTATGTGTTGTTAAAAACAAATCCATACCGCAAATCCATTTGGTCCTGTGCCAAAATTCTCTTTTTCACTCCAGAATGCATTTTGCTAATTCCAAACTTCGGCCCATCTTCTCTTTGCTCTATTTGTCTATCTTCTGTAGAGCACCTTAAATATTTCTTAATTGAACAGTTCGTGGTGAATTCTCCTTATAGCCGTTTAATAGATTAACTCATCTGTGCCAGCTTCAAATTTCAGATTAAAATTCCTTCATCCCGAAGGCAGCATTATCAGGTTATTGGGAGGCTGTTTTCAAACCTTGGTTTTGAATAGCAGCGGCTCTGCATTAATTTAACCACTAAGCTAATAAGTAGGTTTCGTTTTGTTATGCTAAGCTTTATTGCTTTTCTTTTGATCAGAATGGTGTTGTTGAGCAAAGCAGCAGACAAGGCATTCTTTGATGAGGGAATTAGTGCTCTATTCTTCCTCTATTATTCATAGCACAGTGGAATATGTAAGTACCTGAGGGTGTCAAAGGAGAGCAGGCTCTATTGCAAAGTGTTCGCCTTGTTTCTCTCAATAGCTGACTATGAGATGATAAACCGCTTAATACACTGCACTAATTGGATGAGAGCAGAAAGAGATGGGAATTAAGGCAAGGCAAAAGGAGAAAGTGCTACCAGCCTTCATTCACTCTGTCACCACTTTAACAGCGCCAAAGGAGGCACAAGCTTTCTATAAGCAGACCAGAGGTTTTGTGCAGAGATAAAATGAACCTGTTAGTGGATTCAAGTAATACACTAATTATTGCACAGTATAAATACCACTACTGGTTTTATAACACGGAGGTAAACTTCTTTTGAGAACGTTATAGGATTGCTTGCCAGTAGTATAGATCCTAATAAGGGCCCAGAGTAATAACCCCCTGGATTAGCAAAATTGCTGCTTGTGGAAGTATGATTCGGGCTTTTACGAAGATTTCAGCAGAAAGAATAAAAATGACTGAATGACATTTCTTAATGCGTAATGGCGTGATAATGATTCCCTTTTCGTGGCAGTAAAAATGTATACTTCAAACTGTACAGTTAATAACGTCCAGGAGCAAACGTTATTTTTCCCATAATTTTTGCACCTCTTTGAAAACTCTAAAATATATATGTGTGTGTATATATAATGCTGTCAGTGAAATGTATAGTTATTTGGGGGAACTGTAGCTTGCTCATAAAAACAAACAATTCGGGTCGATCAAAGTGGCCTCTGTGTGTGTGTGTGATCACCTCCACACACAACTGGGGGTGGGGGTGGGGATCAGATAAATAATATTTACCTTCCTCTGGGGTTTGCACCTCTTAATACTACTCCGGAGAAGTCCCACTGCCCCCATCTCTTTAGAAAACAGCAAACCTATGCAACCCCAAATTTTGGAGGGTGGCGAACTGAGATCTGCCCCGTGTTCTGTCTGATGCAGTGCACAGCTGGCTTTGCAGAGAGTTTGTATCCGTGCTGCCAGAGGCGCTGCGTGGTGCAGGAGTCTGGAACCTCTTGTTTTGCCAGCCTTGGGGCGGAACACGGAGCAGGGGAAACCCTAGGTTGGGAACTCTTGTTGCCTTCGAAATGTGAGAACAGATGGTGGGAGATTTGGCCCTGGGAGCGACGCGGGTTGCCATGAGTCCTGGCTCTCTAGCGCTACATACAAGCGTCAATATTTCTTTGGCGATTGTAAAGACTATATGGGGGGGAGGCTTGTTTGAGGTTGAGACGGGGAGGGTCAGGCTCCCCTGGCATTGTAGCGAAGCGTTCCCAGATATTAGGGCCGGAGTGGGTTGCCATTCATTAATAATGCTCACAATTAGATTAAATCATTCTGGAAAATCTCATAAAATCCTCTAAGCACGCTCCAGTGGCTCTTTCCAACCCCCAGTATTCAGCGCTGGGGGAGGTTTGGAGGGAGAAGCAAATTGGTTTCTTTCGCCGCTTTCAAAAGCGGCTGGGAGTTTGTCAGGCGTGCCCCGTCAGATGTTGAACAGGGCGCGTCGCTGGAAGTCAGGGGGTCGCTGGCGGGGAAGCTGGGGCGCGGGATGAGCTTCCCTCCAGCTGGAGCGGGGTGAAAGAATAGGGGGCCTCGGGCTCGGGCTCGGGCGCGTTTGCGGCAGCCGAGGGAGCCGGGATTAGGAGGCTGGTGAAACAAGGCCAGGCGCGGCCATTGGCCGGCCCGAGCTGTGAGCCGTGGGGGGGGATTTCACGCGATTTGCTTCTGCTCCGGGGACGGGTCAAAGGAGAAGCGGTGGTTCAAACCCGCCGCGCCCAGCCTGAGAGCAGCCACCCCCCCCCCCCCCCACACACACACACACCAGGCCCCCGAACTGCCCGCTCTTAAAGCGCCCCGGGGGCGGCCCCTGCCAGCAGCGCCTCGGGGCACAGGCAGGGACGCGCCGCCCGCCGGGGTTGGGGGGCACGAGACGGGCTTTCCCGCCTCGCCACCCTCACGGGCAAAACCGCGGGGGGAGGCAGCTGCGGCGCCCCCCCCCCCTTGGCGTGCGGCGCCGGATTCTGCCCCCGACGCCTAGAAGCGGATTGCGGCTCTGCCACTCGTTTCCACACACGACACCCCCTCCCCGCAGGGTCATCCGCACCGAAAGCAACCCCGACCCCGCCGGGCCTCCTCGAGCTTGGGACGGGGACGGCCGGCTGCGAGCCGGGACTAGCACTGGGCACCTCCTAAGGCACCTTTAGCGGCGCATTTCCCCTGCTGCTGGTGCCCCCACCCCCGAGTGTCCGTCCCCGAAAAGCCTGGCTTCCCGCCAGTGCCAGCGGGAGTAACCCGCCTTCCCTGGGGAGCATCCAACCCAGACTCGCAGGGACCGACCGCATCAGTGCAGGAGTCAGGCCCTAGCGTGCCAGCGCCCTACTCACAGACACCCCCCACCCCTGTGTAAAGGCCCAGGTCGAAACTCCTCTCCAGTCTCGCTTCCTGTTCTGGCTCGCACCCTGTCAGATTGCAGTAGCTGAAGCTGGCCAGGTAGAGGAATAACTGCGTTTGCCACGAAGCTACCACTATCTTCCCCAAGCGCTTCTACAAGTTTGACTTCCAACAGTTCCCCTGAACTGCAGGGCCTAGCGCGCTGGTGTCTCCCTGCTGCTGCCACAAGCCCCCACTTTGCCTGCTCCCCTATGGCTAAATCAGTGTTGTCCTGAAAGCACGTGGGGGGCCGCCTTGAAGTCTGTATGACATTTAATATATACAATAGATACACACATGCTGGAACCTGCCAGGAATGACTGTAGGAGGGGTCTGCTTCTCAGCGAGTTTCAAATTGTTCGGATTTTTACAGCAGGCATATTAGAAACATATTCAACATTCAATCTTTCAAACGGGGCGGGTGGTTTGAGCATTGGCCTGCTAAAACCAGGGTTGTGAGTTCAATCCTTGAGGGAACCACTTAGGAAAATGGGGCAAAAATCTGTCAGGGGACAGTACTTGGTCCTGCTAGTGAAGGCAGGGGACTGGACTCCATGACCTTTCAAGGTCCTTCCAGTTCTAGGAGATAGACCTATCTCCATATATTAAAATCTTTTAAAAGAAATTCCTATTTTGTTGACTTGAAACAATAAAAACCCGCCCGTACTAAAGACAGGGATCTCAGCTTCCTCCTACAGCAGTTTTGGGGGTAACAATCTATTAGACAGTTATAATAGACCATATTTGTTACACCACTGCTATTTCTATGGTTGTTTCCAATGACACTATTAAATGCCATATACTTCAATGTATCCTTCACAATCTTTTTGTTAAACATATATATATTTATATATATATATTTTATTTTCTGAGTGTGGCACTTCTCCACTTAATAGCAAGGAAAAGTGTTAACAATAACGACATTACACAAAAGTACTGTACCATTGCCTTTTTAGGGTTTCGGAAACCTCTACAGTTAATAAGTTAAATAAAGGGGTTGTACATAAATATTTGTCTAGGAACCCTATTATATCTACAACACAGTAAGAATCTACAGAATGACAAACTTTTACAACACTACACTGAGTGCAATTGTTTTATAACATTTCAAATATACAAAGCTCTGTTCTTTTTTATAACAATGGTATGTACAGAATCAATAATCACAGTTTAGTGACTTAAACAGTCCATATTCTAGCAGTGTATTTCCCTTTGGTTTGATATAAAAACCTTGGTTGGTGTAGTGTTAAAGAATATAACAAGAAAAAGATATACCCCTTTCCTTTAAGTGCACTGGTTATCTTACAGCATCAAATTCACTTTCATTCTGCACTGGCAGCATCCTTGGTTGATAATATGCAGCTGGCTGCAATAACATGTAAAATAGTTCTCCAGTGCTCCTGATAAACCAACTTAACATCCTAAGATGTTATTTTAAGAAGCTGCGTGGGAGGTTTAGGGTTTGTTTTTTGTTTTGTTTTTTTGAAATTGCAATTTATTTATTTATTTATTTAGCCAGATGTCCAGAAAGCAGGGGGAGGGGGAGGGAGGAAGGGATGAAACTTTAATTCTATATAATATAATATCTTATTAGGAGCTCTTTTTGTCTAATGACCAATGAAGAAATTAATGTAGTGTACAGTTTTAAAATGTACCAGCCAAGGAGTTACTTATTCAGGAGCTTGTAAATGTTGGTTCACTCGTGTGAGTGCTGATGCTTGCTTTCTTCAAGTTCCTAACCCGAGAACCTATCCAATGTCTTAGTCGCTGGTCCTCTTTTTCCATTTGGTCTTGATTCGTGCTAGCTGAGGTGACCTTTATTTATTTATTTATTTTAGCACACCTCTTTCCCTGTGCTGTTTCCAGGGATAATATTGAGCTGTGTGAGCTGAGCTGCGTGTTCTTTTGCTTTCAGCCTCAGAGCTGCTATGCTAGAAGCCCGTCTGTCTGCTGCAGCTGTTGCTGGATCTGATAGCCCACTTGATTGCACTGCACTTTCCACGGCAGGAGTGGGCTGTCTCAGTAGGGCAGCAGCAGTGGAAGCACTAGTCAGGGGAGCCATAGTGGAAAAGAGCCTGCAAGTAAAGTAAACATTTTGGTCAAAACCAAGGCAGCCTATGTGCGTGTCTGTTGCTGTTGTTTTGTCAGAATAAGATGACCAGCGTTGTCATATCTGTTCCTCTCTCCCCCCCCCCCTTTCCCTGTTCACTTCCACTAAGAGTTCTGAGTTCATGTCAGAGCTAAGCAACGAAGTATTATCACTAATGTAGAAAAGACAAAGACATTGAAAAAAAATTTCAACACTGGCAGTCAAAAGATTTTTAAAAAGCGAGTCTAATTCTCTCAGATTTGCTGGTGACAGCAGCTCACACTAGAGCACACTGTCAGGAGCAGTTGATACTGTGATTTACACTTAATAGGGAGAGGAATTCCAAAATGAAACGCTTTGGGGGATTGTTTTCTCCTTAGCTATCATTTAAAATAGAAACGCTGCACACGTTAAACTCTTCCATTATACTATTCCTCTCTTTTCCCCCAGTGGATATCTGCCTTTCCCCTTCCCCCCTCCACAATCATCTTCCTCTTTTAAAGGTTCTACAGTCCTGATGCCCAAAGTGTCTTAACCGTTCCTCAGCACTGATGCCCATACCAGCAGGAAGTGGCATTCCTGTTGATTTCCTCACAGTGGAATGCCAATTATTATCCAGCAACCTAGCATCCAGGCTCAATGACACAATCTTTTAAATGCCTTCCCTCTAGTTTTTCTTACTTCTCTCACCAGAGCAGTCACTCTGAAGAGTGCAAGTGACCCCCTTGACTGGCACATCAAGATGTACAGACTCTCCATTAACCAAGGATGTGATTATTGACATCATCACGGCTAGGAATTGAACTGTGTTCCTTGAAGGCATCAGGGTCTACATACTAAGCCCTAGCATGCTAAGCTCCCATATTGGCTGCTGCGATTTTTTTTTCTTTCTGAGTCTTTGATGCAGATATTAAGTATTAACATTGGCAAGAATGGAACACATTCCCTTTAAAGGGTCAATTACTGCTCAGTTTAACATAAGCTTTTAGGTTCTTCAGAACCCCTAATTCTACTGGTAAAATCTAGCAATACTATATATATATATAACAAAACAATGATAGGTTTGATTAGTGGGAGGCAATCCCTGTTGTGGTGAACTTGTTAAATGTAACAGTTGTAAATCACCTAATACATACTGAAATGCTACATTTCAAGGTGGATGTGAATTTGCTCTGTCATGCCTATTTTAATCTTATAGCCAATTATCCAGACTGAGTTAGTAAGCTTTTACAATTCACTTTTCAATTTGTTGTCAGGAAAAAAAAACGTAGAAGGACTGCACTAATGCTACAAGAGAAGTGATAAACTGTGAAATCATCGCTCTAAGCAGGGGGCGTGACAGCACTGTAACATCACTTGTTCCATTAGGTAAATTGAGTCACTGACTACAATTTGATGCATAAACTGTTTAATTGTATTGGTTTAGACTAAAACTAATTTTACTTAGATTTTTTTTTCCTCCCGACAATTTTGTTAAAGTGGCTGCTCAGTTGGATGAATCTATTATTTCTTTGTTCTCCTAAACAGAGATCATTGCAGTTACATTCAGTTTTATTTTCACTTCTCTCTCCAACTTAATAAATCCTTCTATTGTTTCTCTGTCTGTGTGATTAACTACAGACTTTTTAGTTCATCATTTGGTTTTCATTTAAATAAAGGAAGCTATAATATACGTGAATCGTTTCTTTTATTTCAGTGTCTTACACGACTGGTAGATTTAGGTATAAAACAAACTGAGAAATAGAGCCGGGCAAATACGCCAAAATAATTTTTACGACGAGTGCTACTAATGATTTAATGCTTCACCTGCATTGTGTTCCTTGCTACAAATACTCTAGCGAGTGATGCGAGGAGCAGGAACGTTTGTGGAAACCGTGAACGTCTACCAAATATAAGAGAATATTTCCAGAGAGCAGATTTTGAATTAGGAGAGGTGAACATTCATGGTGACAATCTGATTCTTCTAAGAGTAATCCTCATCTAGTCAGGGAACCGAAGCGTAACATGTGACCTGTGCGTCCAATCAACACTAACCAACACAGCTCGAATTTCGAATATCAAATAATCCACAATGAACTGCTTGCGAGAGACCTACCAACCCAGAGTCGTTATAATTGTGTGAATGGTTTTAAATAACTAATACGTTCAAGAAAATCATAGGCTGTTCGAGGACAATTTGTGAACAGCAAAAGAAGCAAAAATTAATCAAATTACATGCTACAAATTATTCACTCAGCTCTACCGGGGAAGCATCATTGGCACCAAGTCACTTGAGGGAGATCACCTTCAGGGTGAGAAGGTACCTTTCCTTCTTGACCCTCCACCAAGCCTCACACCATAGCAACTCTTCGAAAACTTTCTTCTTACTCTTTCGAGACAGTTCTATTAACATTAACCTCCGCCTGAGACTCTGAGCACTGTACATTAATGAGTCAGGTTGTAGCATGCAGACGTTCAAGTGCTTGGAACTCTGCCATTTCCCCTCACTTGTCCTTTTCCCCCCTTTCTGCCCCCTTCCCCGTGAATAATCTGTAGTGTAAATTCAACTAAGAGGTGCCTAACTAATCCAGGCAAGAGAATTGCGTTAATTGCACACAAGATGGATTGCAGTAGGCAGCCTTGGCTCCTGAAAGCCATGTTTCATGGCACACACTCTCCTCCCCAACCTCCACCCCCTGTACTGTTTAGACACTGCTTTTGCAAATGGAAAATGCTGAACATGTTACCTGCCAAATGCAGGGCTGATGAAGGCTGGATGCCGGAATACAGCTGCGCCCAGGAAAGTGCTGAGGCCTAGCGGAGTCCCACTTGGTGGCAAAGTTGCAGAACCAGGTGGAGGAGGTAGACTAGGGAAGGCAGCAGCAGCAGCTGCTGCAGCAGCAGTCCAGGCGGAGTCTAGAGCTGGGTGATGAGGAGGGAAAGGACTAGCATCAAGGTATGGACTGAGTGGGTGAGTTGCTGATAGGGGACCAGGGAAAGGCAAACCTGGGGTGTGTGTCTGAGCCCCAGCCTTTTCCCTCTTCCGCCATTTAGCCCTACGGTTCTGGAACCATACCTGAAATCCAAAAGAAAATTGGTTTTAATATTTATGGCCTCATCTTCAAATGTTTTGGCCAGCAGACATGATAAATTTTCCGATAGGTCTGGAGCATTTCCACCCCAAACCTTCAGCAGGCAGGAGGTCAGAACTGGATAGGATTTTGGACTACAAATGGCAGTTGTTCTAGGTAACATTTGGAAGGGGGGGACTTTGTTGTTATTACATGGAGTAATAAATGGCCTGGGTTGGTCAAATAACTCGCACATTAAGACAGGATTAAACAACCCCTGAAGTGGGCGTGCATGGTTACCTTTCATGAAAGCGTTTTTATCACCTCCTTCTGGTTTATATATTTACCCTGCTGGTAAAGTGATTGCCTCTTTGGAAGAAAGTATGAGGCTAGGGTGGAGCTGACCCGTTAAGCCTTTTATCCTTAGTATGGTTGCTTATGCTATATACTATATAAATAATAGGGATAGCTCAGTGGTTTGAGCACTGGCCTGCTAAACCTATGGTTGTGAGTTCAGCCCTTGAGGGGGCCACTTAGGGATCTAGGGCAAAAATCTGTCAGGGGACAGTACTTGGTCCTGCTAGTGAAGGCAGGGGACTGGACTTGATGACCTTTCAAGGTCCTTCCAGTTCTAGGAGATTGGCATATTTCCTATTATATTAATTATATTATATACCTCGTCTCCAGGTTTGCATTTCACAGGTATAAACACACACGTGTGTGTACTGAATAGTCTGAATGTACGTAACATTTAACACACAGTATAAT